>JADRCC010124924.1:0-13037 GCA_019843855.1 Hylomyscus alleni
GGGGGGGTTTTGGGAGAATAGGGAGGAAGGGAGGGAGAGAGAAAACGAGAGATCTGAAACCAAAATGCTTATGTAGTGGCTGGCAGCTGCAGTAACGATCATTGAATTTTGTACTTAAGGGAGTGAGCTGTATGGTTTATGAGTTTTATTTAAATACAGCCATTACTAAATACCAGAGTTTATAAAGTTAATAGCTCAGTAGACAAATTAACATACTGGGACAAAGCAACTGCACACCTGTAATCCCAGCACATAGGATACTGAGGCACCGAGGCAGGAGCATCTCTGCGATCTTGAGACTAACCTGTTCTACATACTGAGTTCCAGGGAAGCCAGGACTACACAGTTGAGACCCTGTTTCTAATCACCAATCCCACAAAAGAAATAATGATTTATGCAGATGTGTCTGAGATGGATGGTGCCGTTGTAGTCTTTTGGGAGAGACAGTGGTCTTGATTTGAGGTCAGGTCACAGTTTAGCAGATTCATTGTCTTCATTTCTGTGTTCAGACTTGTGTAATTTAGGAGGCCTGATCTGGGTTAACCATGAGACCATCTGTAAGCAAAGGTGCCAGTGTATCAAGTTACCTTGGGGAATAGTATGTACTTTTCCAGTATCTAGAATATTGCCCTACTACTGCCCGGGGCCCTCCCTCCATATCAGGGTGTCTGGTAGCAATATGTCTGCTTACAGAGCAGAGAGCTATGTCATTCGACCTCGAGGAAGTCAGTCAGCACACCTTATCTCAGGCAGAGAACTTGCACGTCTTCCTGAGCCAAGCTCTTCCCTTTGCTCTCCTTAAGAGAGAAGGTGTACAAGACAAGTCCAGGTGTAAAACAAAACCTCTGTATAAGGTGTGCAAATGTGTGTACAGTCGCAGATCAGGTAAGATAGTTTTAGATCAATGGAGTGCAGATGAAGGGAATCTGTTGATGGAGCATAGGAAGGCAGAATCCACAGCATGGTAGGCCCCTTTCCTAAGGCAGGGATGTTGACTAGGGAGAACAAAGAAGAGGGGTTTCTCCAGAGATGGGCCTGCTAACTGTACTTTACTCATGGTCACATGGTATAGACATACTGTGATCCACATTGGAGAAGAGTACTTCAGTGTGTGGTCAGCGTGGAAATGATGATGAAAGTGTTGGTCATGCATCTTAGAAATACAGAAAATAGTCCCAGAAGGAGCCTTGGTTATCTGCCTCAGCTGATGAGTTCCTGCAGGTAATAGGCAGGAACAAGTTGCGTAGATACGGATGGCCGTCACAGGGCAGTCCTGGAGTGGGCTAGTAGTTAGCCATGGACATGCTGTGCTGTACTCTTGTTGACATCTGCGTGTGAGTGGGGGCAGGGCTGGGTCTCCTTTCCTTGTATCACCATGTTTTTTCACCTCACTCTGGCCCCATTCGCTCCTTCCCTGAGCAGAAGGCTTAAGATTTGTTTATTTTATGTATGTGAGTACACTGCCACTCTCTTCAGACATATCAGGAAGAGGGCATCAGATCTCACTTTGGATGGTTGTGAGCCACCATGTGGTTGCTGGGAATTGAACTCAAGACCTCTGGAAGAGCCGTCAGTGCTCTTAACTGCTGAGCCATCTCTCCAGCTCTGGAACTGGAATCTTAAATTTTCCTCCTCATCTCTTGGTCACATTTTGAAACATGACTTTTCACTAGAATCTCACACTGATAGAGAGGAGCCTGCTCCTTCTTGGGATAATGTGTGTTTTAGAGACACTTGTGGACATGGACCTAACCTGTACCCTACACCAGTACTGAGAACGAAACCTCTATTAAGTAGAGTCATTATCCGGTAGGCCCTGACCCCCACACCGGCCACTGAGCTCTTTTCAGGCCTTGATGTGACTTCAGAAGAGTCTGGGTCCTTTATCTTCAGATGTTGCCAGGGATGAGGCTGTTGTTTCCTTCTCAAAATTCCTGGGACCCTCAGGATTAAGTGGGGCCCTTCCTTGTCCTGTAGCACACAGGCGCTGCCAACTGTCTTCAGAGCAGGAAACACGGGGTCCTTCTTCCCTTCCCGGTCTCCACTGTGTGTAGCCCCAAAGCAGAGCACCACCCTCCCTGCCTCCTCTGAGCCTTGGGCTTCACCCCTCACCTGCTGTCATGGGGAGCTTGTGGGTGTGACGTGATGTGGTGGTGGGAGGCACATTCCTCAGGAAGGTTGGGAGCAGAGTTGAATGTCAAGGTGCTTTATAAAGACTTACCCCTTTAGCAGTCACTGCCAAGTGCCTTCCCTTCGCCAGTTTGTCTTCTCGGAAAACCTAACAAGCATAATTCTTCAACTTTGGCCTGGATCACCGAGAAGTGTCACTCGTTCTTGGGAATGAGTACCTCCCATGGGGCTAGCTCTTGCATGACAGGGGCCTCTCTCGGGCCTGAGAAGGACATCTGAGCGGGCAGCTGGACTGTGGTCCAGTGTGATTGGTATAGTCTTTTCTATACATCAAGTGGCCAGTTTCTTAGGCACATGTCATTCCTATTTCTAATCTGTGGTCTATGAGAAAAGACACAGGCAAGGTGCCTGCAGTTCCACTTATGAACTTAAGTGTCCCTCGAGGGTTGTCCCCCAACTTAGTCCCTCCCAGGTCACACCATGCACATACGTAAGCTTGCTTTTCCTTCTTCATAAAGCTCCCTCCTATAAATACTCCTCAGTTTAAAAATAATGTTTCCCTACCGTGAGTCAAGGCTCAGCTCTTCTGTCTAATTTTAGCTCCTTGTTTTTATGAACTTGGAGATGTTTTCCTTAACCAGAAAACAGAATAAAGAAAGAAAAGAACGAAGAAGCTGCAGAGAAGATGGTCCCCTTGCTTCATTCCCCAGCAGCCCTCATCTCTGAGGGCAGGTTATATATATATATATATATATATTACTATTAAGCATCTAACTGAAAATTAAAATTGTGAATTAAGACAGGTATTAGATAAGACACACAAGGAAAAAGAGCCTTTGGTTGGCCATTTGTTGTGCCCTGGAAAAGGGGTTGGGAGTTTAAGATTGGTATGGGAACATGCCAAGAAACTTAGGTTAGAGGCCTGATTCTGAAAGCACGTGCTTAAATCACTTCTACTGTATCAATTTTGAGTGAAAAAAATTAATGAAGAAGTTCAAAGTACATGATTTGACTCCTGTTACCAAAAACGACCTTTGTGTAAGATTTCGTGTAACCTACTCTTGTATATAGACAGTGGTTATTTACTGATTAAAAGTGATACCAACAGTGCAGGAGAAATGGCTCAGCAGTTGAGAGTGCACACACACTTGCGCTAGGATAGGATTAGGTTCTGTTCCTAGCACATGTTAGGTGGCCTGCACTTGTAACTCCAGCTCCTGGGGATCTGACACCTCTCACTTCTGCAGGCCACACACACGTGCATACACATGCACACACACACGCACACACAATGAAAAATAATAAAAGCAAATATTTTCAAAAGTGATACTAACCAACTTCTCTTAAATTTCTATTACTATTTTATGTGGTGTGTGTGTGTGAGAGAGAGAGAGAGAGTGTATGTCTGTGTAAGAGAGAGTGTGTGTGTGTGAGAGAGAGTGTGTGTGTGAGAGTGTGTATATGTGTGAGAGAGAGAGATTGAGAGAGAGAGAGAGAATTGTTGTTGTTTTGAAAGTGGGTCTCACTATGTAGCTTAATCCTGCCTTGGACTTAATATTTTGCGCAACATAATCTCAAGCTTGCAGCGCCTCAGGCTCCTGAGTACTGATTGCAGGTGTGTGCCACCATGCTGTCTACATGCAAACTACATATATTTACTTATAGGGTGACTACTTCTTAAACTAACAAACCATAGTTCGATAACGCATTTCTTTTGTGAGCTTTCAGATTCCCCCACCCACCCCTATTTTGCAGTTGTAGCTCTAAGGAGTTTATAACTTTCAAACTTCTGTATCTAGGAGATGCCAGAGGAATAGACATTTTTTTTTTATTATAAAGAGAAACATGGTTATAGAAAAGTCTTATGGGAGAAAGGTTTTAAAATGTTTTTATTTTTATGTATTAATTATATACACTGATAGTTTATTATGATATTTCATACATGCACATATGCAATTGCATCACACTTTTCTCATGGAGATCTTCGGGTCTCATGTAGGCAGGCAGAGCTGCTGGAGTTCAGGAGTATGGTAGCCACAGTACGCCTGAAAGTCAGCACACCAGACCTCTCTGGCTCCTCCCTTGAGCCTTTCCTCCAACCCCCAGTGTGCCCTTATTTTTGGAGGAGATGGTATAGATGTCCTGTTTATAAGAAAAAAACTCTGAAAGTAATTACCACCACAAACAACATTATTAATGTTTTAGTTTACTGCTTGGATTTTTTTTTCCTGTGCAGCTATCAATAGTTATCAATATGCATCAATAACTGTCTTGTGAGAAATGGTATTATTGTAAGCATACCCTTTTATAACCTTATTTTTAGATAGACAGACCAAAGACTTCTTTTTCCTGTTATTGTTTCTATGTATCTCTAATTCCACTTTAAATGATTGTTTATTTTATTATAGGGACGTTCATCCAGGAAAATGCACCTTGTTGGAACTTGTGGTTGCTTCCAACATTGTGTATAGCGCCATCATGGTGCAAATGTATGCTTTCCAGACATTTCTCAAGTCAGGCTCTGGCTTAGGCAGTATGTCATGTTTATTTGGTAGCATTTGGTTTCATCCATAATGAACACAGTGGTGTGTTATCTACGATCACTGGTGTCTCTAAATCAGTGGGACAGCTGCAGTATTCTAAGCGCAAATGGCCTAGTCATTAATCTTACAGGCACTACTGTCCTTGCCCACGTTAACTGTTAGTAGAATCAAATGTTTCCCTCCTGTGTTTCTTTTCTCATGAGTTGTGTATGAATTGGGATGTTTGGATTTCTATTGATTGGCTTGTGATAGCTCTTTACATAAATAACTTAAATTTCCGTCTTCCAAATAAATTGAAATTTGCCTTTTAATCATTGGTATTTTTCAGCATATTGAAATGTTTTTCTGTATTAGTCTTACCTATCACTATTGCCTTTTATATATTCCTATATTCCTATATTTGGAGACATGATTAAAAGATTTGCCTTTACTCCAAGATTATGTGAAATATGTACTTGTATTTTCTCCTACTGATTATGTTAACTCTTTGTGCTTTTTTGTTTTGTTTTGACCATCTCTCTATGTAATTCTGGCTAGCCTGGAACTCCCTGTGTATTGAATTCCCAGGCTGGCCTTGAACTCACAGAAACCTGCCTGCCTCTGTCTCCCGAGTACTGGAATTCTGGAATTAAAGGCATGCCTGGCTAATTCTGTTTTTTCTTTTATTTGAATCCTATCTTCATCTAACATTTGTGTCGGTTTGAGGCATGGTGATCTCACTGGCTAGGCAGATACTAGGTGCTACTTATATATGTGTAGTTGATATATGCCACTTATGAATTTATAGACTTCTGTTTGTATACATCTTTCCACGTAGGTCTTTATTATTTGTTTCTGTACATCTGTTCTTCCAAATAAGCCTGAGTGTTCTTGTTTCATCATAAATCACACAATTGCATTTTTGTTCAAGTTCTGAGTGAACTTGATAGTGTGAGTTTAGAGCAGTGGTTCTAACCTGTGGGTCACAACCTTTCCAGAGGTTGAATGACCGACCCTTTCACAGGGGTCACATAGCAGATGCATTACACTACAGTTTATGTCAGTAGCAAAATTGTAACCATGAAGTAGCAATGAAAATAATTTTATGGCTGGGTGGAAGTGTTAGGAAGGTTGGAACCGCTGGCTTAGAGCCTCTCTTCTAGGGTCTGGCCTAGTTCCTTCAGTAGTCTATCTGTTTAAAGAGCGTTTGCATGTAGTGTATATCCCCAGACTACTCATACTTCTTATTTTATTTGTTTATTTGTTTGTTTGTTTTAAGACAAGGTTATTCTGTCTTGACTGTCCTGGAACTCATTCTGTAGACCACACTGGCCTTGAACTTGCAGAGACCTGCCAGCCTCTACCTTCCAAGTGCTGGGATTAAAGGCGTTCGACACGATGATTGTCTACTTTTACGTACTTCTTAAATTCATCCTTAGATTTTACTACTTTTCATTCCAACTACAAATAGGGCTCTCTCCCAGCAAGACTTCCTAGCAAGACATGGTTAGAATTTAGGAAATTTGCCAGTTTATATCCTTTGCATGCAGTGAAATCCACAGTTGGCTGAGATTTAATAAAAGCCTGCAGTTTTGTAACCACTGTCACATTAGATGTGCCATCAGCACCACACCTAAAGGTTCCTTTCCGCACTTCACCCCTCTCTCCCCGTCAGCCTGCTTTCAGTGACCCCACCTGCAGACTACTGGCCTGCTTTCTTTTGCTGCAGTTTTTCTTCCCCCCCCCCCTTTGCAGACTGTCATAGAAATGAGATTATAGGGCTGGAGAAATGGCTTCGTGGTTAAGGTGGCTGCTGTTTCAGAGGACCCGGGTTCAAATCCCAGCACCCACATGGTGGACTCACAAACATTTAATCCAACCTCAGGGTGTCTGATTTTCTCTTCTGTCTTCTATATACATGTGATATATAGACATATGCAGGCAAAACACCTATACATAAACATAAATTATATTTTAATTAAAGAAATGGTAGTTTATGATGTGTCTTTGGTGACTGTGCGCTCTCTCTCTCTCTCTCTCTCTCTCTCTCTCTCTCTCTCTCTCTCTCTCTCAGAAAGCTGCTTTTGACAGTCCTGCCATTGCGTGCTCCAGTCATTTGTCCTGTCCTTAGTTGGCTGAGGAGTACTCTTTTATTTAGGTGGCCCACAGCTTTAATCAGTCTGTTTATCAGTCAGGGAACATTGGGTTGTCTCCAGTCCTCAGATATTATAAATAAAGCTGCTGTGAACATGCAGATGTGTGCCTCTTAGGTTAAACAGGGAGTGAACCATATGGTGTGTTTAACTTCTTAAGAAACGGTAAAGCTGATAATGTTATTTTTCTTTGAAATTGGTTACTTAATTGGATGCTTATTGGGTCTAGTTGTTTTTGACATAGTCTCTCACTGTGTAGCTCTTGATTGCCTGGTGTTCACTGTATAAACCAGGCTGGTCACAAACGTAGTGGTTGTCCCCCTGCCTCCACTCCCAGGGCTGAGATTGCAGATAACCGCAACTATTACCCAGCTCCGATGGAAACATCAGTTCTCTGTATGCTTTGCAGGAGAAAGCATATAAATTTAAAATCCCCTTTAATCTTTATTTTTTAAGATTTATTTTTATTTCATGTGTGTGTTTTTCTCCCCTAAATCTATGTAAGTAGAACTGGAGTTACAGACAGTTGGGGACCAACGTGTGGGTGCTGAGAACCGAACCTGTGTCCTCTAGAAGAACAATCAGTGTTCTTCACCTCTGGGCCATCTCTCCAGTCCTCACTTCTCTTTAATCTTTAGTCTCCTTTCTTTTTGTTGAAATAAAACATAAAGGCTTACAACAAACCTTTTCTCTTAAGAGTATGACATTGGACTCATCTGTATACTTGTGCATGTATTTCCCTTCATAAGACGTCTATCTTGTCACTGGCTTTGAGGAAGGACATTTGATCTTCCCACAGCCAAAAACACCACAAGAAATGTTCCCTGTCCGTGACTGTATTCTCTCTTGTACTCAGAGGTCATGAGAAACTGCTGGGATAGAGTGAAGCTGAGTTGTTTGGTTAAGAGGTGACCTCCATGAGACTGAGTCTCCTCCAAATAAGGCTTAGCTTGTTTGTTTGTTTGTTTTGAGACAGGGTTTCTCTGTGTAGCCCTGGCTGTCCTGGAACTCATTCTGTAGACCAGGCTGGCCTTGAACTCAGAAATCCTTCTGCCTCTGCCTCCTGAGTGCTGGGATTAAAGGCATGCGCCACCACTGCCCAGTTTAAGGCTTAGTTTTTTACACCCATCAGTTGGAGTTGCTTGCCGGCTACATGTGCAGTATCTCTTGATATGTCTTTGCTCTCTTTGAAGGATTCCTAGGACGTGTCTCTAGGGACTGTGGGGTGAGTTAGTAATATGCCGCACAAGCACATGGCCCTGAGTTCAGATCCCGACTATCCACAGAAAAGCCAGACACGCTGCATGCCTGCAACCCAAGAATTTGGCATGGCATGGGCAGAGTCAGACCAAGGCCTTGAGCTTTCTGGCCAGCCTTTCTTGCCAATTGTGTAACAGCTTGGGCTTTCCTACGTCTGCCCCAGTTTCTGAACGATGACATGGAGGCTTACTTTTATTTACAGTGCTGATGGCCTTAGCTTAGGCTTGCTCCTCAGCTAGCTCCTGATGTATATTAACCCCACTTAGACTGTTCTTTGTCTGCCATCTGGCCAGTTAGTTACCTCTCCTTAGTTTCTTTCATCTGACTTCCTTCAAGGCTCAGTGGCAAATCTTTCCCAGAGTTCTGTTCTCTTACCAGAAGTCCCGCGTATTCTCTCCTCCCCTGATGTGCACCAGTCTGCTCTCGATTAACAGGTAATGTTTCACTCGGTGCGTAAGAGATTATCCCTACAAATCGGGAGCTCTGGGTTTCGTTAGAGACCTTGTCTCAAAGAATGTGGTGGGTGATTGTAGAACAACCTCCAACCTTGCCCTATGGCCTCTATAGATGGACCTACACACAAACATGCATATACATAAATTTCACACACATGCCTACACTGCATATACACACAATTACACAAATAAATAGATACCTCTAGTTTGTCAGCACATATTTTATTGGTGAGGTGGATGGATATCTCTTCTCATCCTTTGTACCATCTGAGTTATTTGTCGCATCCCCCCTTTAGCAGGAAGGACGCCAACACCAGGATCCTTCTCAATCACACTTTATTAGGAGCGCCCTTATTGAAATGAGAGGAGAGGGACCCCGACCCACGGGGCAGTCAGCTTTTAAGCTCTCCTGTGCGGATGTGTCCATGCCTGATCGGCTAGCAATGTCTGCCAACATTGTCATTGGCTCAGCAGTGCCTGCTGATACCGCATCACCCTTTTGGGGAGGGTACGGTGGGATGGGCAACGTATAGTCAAGCGCATGCGTAGGTGAGCGACGTGCTATGCTTGTGTGGCTGACATAGGCCGGTGCCTAACAGTTATTCTTTTTGTTCATCCCTCCCACCCCGAGCTGGCCTTGAACCAGTTCCCTCTCTAGTGCCCCAGACTCCTATGTGCTGGGGTTACAGCTGGGTGCCACACATCCAGCGCCATTCTGGGTGTTCTTAACTCCCTCGGGGTCCTCCTCATGCTCATCATGGTAACATTCACTTAGACCTAAAGGTAAATGTTTGGAAATGCCTCTTCAGGGTAGACATTGCTCTCTTTTTATGGCAAGAGCTAGATGCTGTGTGTGGGAGCTGGGAAACCAGAGCTCTTGTCTGGATCTCTTGCTGCTTGAGTTATTATTATTATTATTATTATTATTATTATTATTATTATTATTTTGGTTTTTGGTTTTTTATTTTTATTTTCAAGACAGGGTTTCTCTGTATAGCCCTGGCTGATTTTTTATTTTTGAAGATAGGGTTTCTCTGTATAGCTCTGGCTGTCCTGGAACTCACTCTGTAGACCAGGCTGGCCTCGAACTTAGAAATCTACCTGCCTCTGCCTCCCAAGGGCTGGGATTAGGGGCATGTACCACCACTGCCTGGCTTGCCTGTTGAGTTTTACACAGATGGAGTTATAGACTTGCTGAATTTGGATTGGATTTTTTTAAAATCATAAACAGGATTTTTAAAATTTTCACTATTTAAAAATCTGCTGCATTTTATTTAAAAGATTTTCATTTATGTATATGTATACACGTGTGTGTGTGTGTGTGTGTGTGTGTGTGTGTGCGCGCGCACGTGTGCATACACACATGTCTGCACTGGTGTGTGGATGCCTGCAGAGGATAATGGGTCCCTTGGAGCAGTTACAGGCTGTTGTTGTGAGTTTCTGCTGGTGCCATTTCTCCAGCCCCTACATCTTCTTGTTAAAAGACTCTTGGATAGCATGCATTGGCACACTCAACTTTAGTTCTTGTCTTGTGGCTGGCATCCTTTCCAGAGCTACAGTCTTCACCATGCAGCTCAGTTTTGAGTTGGGCATTTTCAGTGTTCCAGCAGGCATGGTGAATGTAAGTAGGCAGGCGAGCCTTGTCTCAGAAGAAAAGAAAAGTCTTAGAAACTGTTTCTTTCAAGTCACTTGTCCTTCTTGAGATACGGTTCCGTCGTGTTCTTCCTCGTGGGGTGGACCACTCTATTCCTGTTTCCCTCGGTCTCTACCATAAGTCGGTGTTAAATTAGAGCTTAAGCGAGAGATTTCAAAGAAGCATCCACACTGGCAGAATATGAAGTCTTTCTCTCCTCCACACCTCCCTATAGTAATTTAGACACGGGGTCTCATTCAGTAACACACACTGGCCTTGGCCTGTCTTCCTGCCTCAGTCTCCCTCATGTTGGCATTACACTGAGCATGACCATGCTAAGCTTTGCTTTCTTTAAACTTAGAAACTATAAGTAATAGTATTGCAAACTTCTCAACATTGATAGTATGATCTTTTTAAAATGTCTTTAAATTTTTTAGTTATTTGTTATATGTGTATATACAGTGAGTGCATGCATGTGTACTATGTGTGAAGTGTGTGTTTAGAGTGAGTGTATGCATGTGTACCAGCTATATTTGTGGGGTATGCATGTGTATGCATGTGTACTAACTATATGTGTTGGGGTCAGAGTTGGTTCTCACCTTCTACCATACTGTTTCCTGAATTTTTTCTTTTTTCTTTTCTTTTTTTTTAAATATTTATTTTATGTGTATGAGTACACTGTAGCTGTACAGATGGCTGTGAACCATCATATGTGTAACTGCTGGGAATTGAGCTCTGGCCCCGCTCCCTCCGGCCCTGGCCCCACTCGCTCACTCTGGTGTAATTCACTGTAGCTGTCTTCAGATGCATCAGAAGAGGGCATCAGATCTCATTATGGGTGGTTGTGAGCCACCATGTGGTTGCTGGGATCCGAACTCAGGACCTTCGGAAGAGCAGTCAATGCTCTTACCCGCTGAGCCATCTTGCCAGCCCTGGGTTTTTCTTTTGAAGAAATATTGAACTTTTTCCTCGTCACTTTCAGCCTTTCTCCTTGCAAAGAGTTTGTTGGTTTTGTTGGTTTATTGTTATTGTTGGAGGTGGTGTTGCTGGTGGTGCTGGTGGTACTGGTGGTGCTGGTGGTGCTGGCGGTGCTGGCGGTGCTGGTGTGTGTATGTCTCCCTGCTCTGTTCCTGGCCACACTTTGATAATGAGCCCCTGTTCTTTGCTGGAAAGGAGAGGCACCTTTTTCCATGTGGGAATACAGAGTTGTCCAGCAGTCAGTGGATGTCTAGCAGCAGTCACCCGGGTGTGCACATCTTGACTGTTCCCAATCTTATGGCTTTTTGGAGACTGATGACAGGTATCCCATCAAGGTGACCAGAACACCAAAACCTTTGCATTTGACAAAGTGCTTGTCACATCAGCATTTCCAGGGCAAGTAACAGGGCAGGGAATCAGTAAGATCCTTGCCTTGTTGTGTAAAGAGCTGACTCTTATTCTATATTTGTGACAGTTCAACAATTCCCTTGGAATTAGTATAGAGACAGAAGGATAGACTTTAGGGTCAGGTACATCTGGATGCAGGCTGAGTCCTTGCTTTACTGTAGGAACAGTGCGGTCTCTGACAAGGAGCCCTAGCTGCAGTCCTCCATGGGATTTGCTTAGTTCTTAGAACCTGGTCATTTGGAAATTCGGTCATCACAGCACTTAGGAGGCAGAGGCAAGAGGATCAGGAGTTTACTAAGTAATGAGTTGGAAGTCAGCCTAGGCTATCCTATCTAAAAAAAAAAAAAAAAAAAAAAAAAACAGAAAGAGATCCTATCTAGGATCCTATCTCAAAAAACAGAAATGGCCAGTTGTGATGGTGTACACATGTAGGATATGCTGAAGAGGAGGAAGCAAGAGGTTCACAAGTTCAAGGCATGCCTGGGCTACCACATAGCTAGGAATAGAGGTATATCCCTTTGATCCCAGCACTAGGAGGCAGAGACAGGCAGTGTCTGTGAACCCAAGGTCAGCCTGGTCTGTATAGTGAGTTCCAGGACAGCCAGGTCTATATAGAGAAACTGTCTCAAAGTTTGAATTATTTATTTCAAAGATCAAGAATTGATAAATGGGACCTCATGAAACTGGAAAGCTTCTGTAAGGCAAAGGACACTGTCAATAAGACAAATCATCAACAGATTGGGCCCCAATCTTTACTAACCTCACATCTGATAGAGGGCTAATATCCAAAATATATAAAGAACTCAAGAAGCTAATTACCAAAACAAAAACAAAAAACAAATAAACAAAAAAACACAAAACCCAAACAACCCAATCAAAAAATGGAGGCTAGAACTAAACTAAGAATTCACAACTGAAGAATTTCAAATGGCGGAGAAGCACTTAAATGTTCAAAGTCCTTAGTGATCAGAGAAATGCAAATCAAAACGACCTTGAGATTCCACTTTATACCAATCAGAATGGCTAAGATCAAAACCACAGGTGACAGCAGATGCTGGAGAGGATGTGGAGAAAGAGGAACACTCCTCCATTGCTGGTGGGATTGCAAACTGGTACAACCACTCTGGAAATCAATCTGTAGGTTCTTCAGAAAATTGGAAATATATTTACCTGAAAACCCAGCTATACCACTCTTGGGAATATACCCAAAAGAGGCCCTACCATGCCACAGGGGCATGTGTTCCACTGTGTTCATAGCGGCCTTATTTGTGATAGCCAGAAGCTGAAGACAACCCAGATATCCCACAACAGAAGAATGGGTACAGAAAATGTGGTTCATTTACACAATGGAATACTACTCAACTATTAAAAACAAGGACATCTTAAGTTTTGCAGGCAAATGAATGGAACTAGAAAATATCATCCTGAGTGAGGTAACTCAGACCCAAAAGGACATGCATGGTATGTACTCACTAATAAGTGGATATTAGCAAAAAAA
>JADRCC010124940.1:0-14836 GCA_019843855.1 Hylomyscus alleni
TTTTTTTTTAGGAAATGGATATCGGGTCTGAAAATGGATTCACATTGTAGAAAAGAATAAAACACATGATCACTTTACTCTGACATGATCAGCCCCCTGTTTCTCCATTTTTTCTCCATTTCCATTTTTAAAAGTTTTTTTATTGGCTGCCATGTATTTTATTTCTTGGACTATCTTTACAGCTTCCTAATGCTTCCATCTCTTACTGTTCTTCCAATACCATCTTCACTCACTGTGTCTGTGCTTCTTGTATTTAAACATAGCTTCTGATATGTATTAAATGAAGTCTAATCATTCTATACTTCTGGTCTCCTCTCTACCATGTTTCTTGAACTGCAGAGAAAATCTACCATGGGGCCTAGCAGTGCTTGTTGGTATACCCATAACCAAAAAGTTTCTGAAAAGCTTGTGATGGTGTGATTTTTTTGGTTCTCTGAGTGATATCCACCATTACACCATAATTGTTTAGTGATTTAATGGTTACCACCACAATAGTTTAAATTAATTATACTAAGTCAGCATTGGCTGAGAAAAGATGAGAAAACAAAACAAGAAGCAAATCCAGACATATAGATGGTCTGATGTTCACAGGATGTCTGGTCTAACATAGAACCAGCCTATGCTTCCTGATAATACAATGTATTCTGCAATGTTCAATATGCTATTGGAGCCTTCTAAGAATATGTATTCAAGCCCTTACAGAACTCCATGATTTCAATAATTCTTCATACTTCTCCAACACTATATGCATTCTTCTACAGCAGGTCATAATTAATTCTATCTCAAAGATCGTGGCTTTCCCATTCACTTATTAAAAACACATTGTGGGCTTAAGTTTTCTTTCTTCTGTAGAAAATCAATTCAATTTAGCAATACTCAGCCAACTCTACTCCTTTTATAATCATCCCCTACCCAACATTTTTAAATGCTTGCCTCATTATGTCAAAGCACTCGTGCTTTACAGAAAGATTTTCTTCTTTCATTCCTTCTTTAGTTCCTTCTTTTGTTCCATTCTTGCTTGTTTTCTGTTTTCCTTTTAGATAATTATAGATAAGTATTCTAATAATTGTAGCAGCACTTTACACTAGGGGATATTCACTTACTAATTATCAACATAGTAAGTTTTCTTCACCTTTTGGGTTCTATCTTTCCCAGTCTCTGTTATTGCTTTCATTTTTCTTGCATGACCCTACTTGATCTACAAACAAGAATAACAAGAAAAGGACAAGGATGTGATCAGCAGAAGCACTCCTATAGTAGAAAATGAGGACAAGTTAGGGAAAGGCAGAGCATACAATTTTGATTCTTCTAATAATAATAATTTAAGAAATATGATAGTAAGAAGTATCATAATATAACATCAGTACATTGTTCTGGAGCCAAAAATGATTGTCGTAAATTATATACCCTTCAAGAATCAGCCTGTTCAGAATCCGTGCAGGCTTGGTCATGTCAACGGAATAGGGCCTTAATGGAAATGAAAATCCAGTAGTGTATTCAGACTGCAATAACAATGCATTTGATGGAAAAAGGTTCTAGAGATGGAGATCTGCAATGTATCACCATGACTACCATATCAGGAAAATAAAAATACCATATTTTATTAGAACATGAGAAGAATTGGTTGAAACTGTGTCTCTCTGTGGTGCCATTTTCATGGATATTCTTCATGGTCATTCCTAGCAATAATTTTATATTAGTTTGTTGTTGTTGTTGTTGCTGCTGCTGTTGCTATGCTAAAATACCATGAGCCTGTCAACTTAATAAATAAATAGTTCATTTGGCTAATTATTCCAGAAGAATAAATGTCCTGTGCAAGATAGAGTTGAGGAATGGTGGCTGGAGCAGAAAGTTGAAAGTTTATATCTGGACTGATAAATATGAAGCAAAGAGAGTGAATAGAAACATAGTAGAGTCTTAAACACTCTAAACCCATCACCCGTAGTAACATTACTCCTCCTAGAGCATCTCCTAGAGCTCTCAATACAGCATCATTAATTGGGTAAGAAGTGTGTAAACGAATGAGCATATGAAGGACAGTCTTATTTAAACCACTACACCTTTAAAATGTCCAGTTAGTTATCTCTGATATATTTGCTGGTGCCCTTATTGTAACTGTTGTATACATTGTATCTTCATATTAAAACTAATAATGTTATCTTTATCTCTTTTTACAGGAAATTAATTTTTAGATGCCAATTTTCTTACTTCATATATGTAAGTTCTAAGAAAATGAAAGTTCTCTGTTTTTTTGTTGCTTTTTTTATATATATTTGCCATAAACTATAGTCTAAATGAATTGTTTAAAAATGTTTTCTTGTCATCTTCAATAGTGTCTGGGTTTGGTAACTGTATATGGGATGAATCCCCAGGTGGGACAGTCTGGTAGCCTTTCCTTCAGTCTCTACTTTACCCTTTATTTCCATATTTGCTCCTGTGAGTATTTTGTTCTCCTTCTAAGAAGAACCAAAGCACCCACACTTTGGTCTTCCTTCTTATTGACTTTCATGTGGTCTGTGAATTACATCCTGGTTATTTGAAGCTTTTGGGGTAATATCCACTTATCAGTGAGTGGAGTTCTTTTGTGATTGAGTTACCTCACTCAGGATGATATTCTCTAGTTATATCCATTTACCTGAGAACTTCATGAATTCATCATTTTTAATAGCTGAGTAGTACTCCATTATGTAAATGCACCACATTTTTTGTATCCTTTTCTGGTTTAGAGTATTTAAGATTCTACCAGGTTTCTATTCACTCTCTTTGCTTCATAATTACTGGTCCAGATATGAGCTCTCAACTTTCTGCTTCAGCCACCATTCCTCCATTCTGTCCTCCACAAGACTTATTCACCTGGAATAATTAGCTAAGTGAACTATTTCTTTATTAAGTTGAGAGGCACATGCTATTTTAACATAGCAGTGATTGGGTTACCTCACTCAGGATGATATTTTCTAGTTCAATCCATTTGCCTGAGAACTTCATGAATTCATCGTTTTTAATAGCTGAGTAGTGCTCCATTGTGTAAATGTACCACACTTTCTGTATCCATTCCTCTGTTGTGGGACATCTGAGTTCTTTCCACATCCTAGCTATTATAAATAAGGCTTCTATGAACATAGTGGAGCCTTTGTCCTTACTACATGTTGGTCAGGAGTGTTATAGCTGAGTCCTCAGGTAATACTGTCCAATTTTCTGAGGAATTGCCAAACTGATTTCCAGAGTGGTTTTGCCAGCTTGCAGCTCCACCAACAATGGAGGAGTTTTCCTCTCTCTCCACATACTCTCCAGCATCTGTTGTCACCTGAGTTTTTGATCTTAGCCATTCTGACTGGTGTGAGATGGAATCTCAGGGTTGTTTTGATTTGCATTTCCCTGATGACTAAGGATGTTGAACGTTTCTTTAGGTGCTTCTCAGCCATTTGGTATTCCTCAGTTGAGAATTCTTTGTTTACTTCTGTATCTCATTTTTTAACAGGGTTATTTGGTTCTCTGGAGTCTAACTCCTTGAGTTCTTTGTATGTATTGGATATTAGCCCTCTATCGGATGTAGGATTGGTAAAAATCTTTTCCCAATATGTTGGTTGCCATTTTTATCCTATTGACAGTGTCCTTTGCCTTCCAGAAGATTTGCAATTTTATGAGGTCCCATTTGTTGATTCTTGTTCTTACAGCACAAGTGATTATTGTTCTGTTCAGGAATGTTTCCCCTTTGCCCATGTGTTCAAGGCTCTTCTCCACTTTCTCTTCTATAAGTTTAAGTGTATCTGGTTTTATGTGGAGGTCCTTGATCCACAATGCCAAGTGCATACTGAAAGGAGCCTGATATGACTGTCTCCTGAGGAGCCCTTACAAATACAGAGGCAGATGTTCACAGCCAACCATTGGACTGAGCATGGGGTCCACAATAAAAGGAGTTAGAGAAAGGACTGATAGAGTTAAAGGGTTTGCAACTCCATTGGAAGAACAACAATATCAACCAGCCAAACCCCCCAGACATCCCAGGGACTAAGCAATCAACAAAGGAGTACACATGGTTCCAGCTGCATATATAACAGAGGATGGTCTTGTCATAAAACAATGAGAGAAGAGGTCTTGGGTCTTATGAAGGCTTGATAGATGCCCCAGTGTACAGAAATTAAGGGCGAGGATGTGGGAGAGGGTGGGTGGGTGGAGGAACACCTTCATAGAAGCAGGGGAGGGAGGAGGGAGGAGGTGATAGGGTGTTTCCAGGAGAGAGGGAAACCAGGAAAGGGGATAACATTTTAAATGTAAATAAAGACAATATCAAATAAAAAAAGAATTAAAAAAACTGACTTTGGAAAATATTAAAAAACAAACAAACCCAACAAAAACAAACAAACAAACAAACAAAATATGTTTTCAATTTAAGTAGAAGTATATTACATTCTCTCTGCTCCATTTCCTCAATCCAGTGCCTCCCAGATATCACTGTACAGTATCGTCAATGCCCTACTACCAATCTGATAGTCTTTTCCTTTGAAGATTTTTGTTACATACATGCATATACATGTTTGCATGTGTGAAGAGCATAAATATATATTAGCACAAACTACTGAGTACATTTTTCTGTGCATGTGGTTTCAGGGCTGACTACTGTTCACTCTACAACCAATAATGCTGGTTTTCATGAGTAGGTCCCCATGAAACTTTCTTCTTCTATGTTAATAACTTTATAGATACTGTGTTTGCCCATGCAGCCATTCCTGGTATGTACTGACTCACAGTTGGTTTTTGTTTTTGTTTTTGTTTTTTTTGGTATTCCGGCTTTTAAAATGTTCTGCAATTCTACAGCAATGCTTGTTGAAATGTGATGTTGATCTGTGATTTAGATGGATCCCACTGTGGCTGGGTTCCCCACAATCCACTGATGTCTACATTGGGTTCATTTGTAGTTTTCTCTGATAGTCTGAATTTGCTATAAAGTGATGCTGCTTTAATCAAGAGTAATAACTACATTTATCTAAGTGCGTAAGGGTAAGATTTACTACAAAGTGGCAGTAGTAGATTCTTTATGAAGATCTATGACCTCATTAGCCCCTGGCTAAGTTTGCTGGTACCAGGCATAGTTTTTGTCCTGCTGAGTGGATATTGAGTTGAATTAGATAGTGGTTGGTTACCACCAACATGTAGATGCCAATAATTGTAACCTTGCCATGTTGTTCATTGTTGTGGTTCATAAATGTTGCAATTAGATAGGACTGTTTGATTGCTTTGCTACCTTGGAAGCTCTCTTAGTATTTTCTGGAACTATGGAAGTTAGACCACAGGAAAAAAGTCTTTCAGGTCAAATCCAGCTGGAATCATCCAAGTCTTGTATTCTAAATGTGCAGAGTCCTCACTAATAGGAACCAACTCTTAACTCTAAAAAGGCAACCAAGGGCTACATGGATAATCTACACTGTAAACCACCTAGAGTACATTGTCCAACCATTTGAAATGGGGGATTTTGTGCCTATTTTGGAATTTTTATTTGTTTATGATTCTTGGGGAGAGCATTGTTAGCGTAAGTTGTCTAACTATATCATCTATCTATCTATCTATCTATCTATCTATCTATCTATCTATCCAGTATATATGTATACATATATTTATACATAATATATATGTACACACATGTACATATATATGTATATGTATATGTGTATATATATATGATATAGTCCCTACATCTCCTTCTGTTCTGACCTCCCTCTCTTCAATCCAGTTGGAACTGTCTCCCATTATTCTGTTTTTCAATTCCTATGACCATTATACTTTTTCCTCTCAGTAATCCTTTTTTTTAAAATCTAGGTTCGTCTTCAATCTGAGGTTTGCTCTTTAGGACTGATATTGCCCTAGTTTTCAAATTAATTGCAAAGGAATTCTTGACCTAGAAAACAGGAAGAAACTTGTCACCTCTGCTTGTTTTAACACTGATTGGTAATCATTTTAACAAGGGTCATAGTTGGCTCTGTATAAAGGTGGAACATTTTTCTGTGCTATTTCAGTTTCAAAATTTCAACATTTAGTAATAATAGAAATAGAAGTAGTAATAATAGAAATGATTTTTCTGTCACATATATTCACATGATCTTTTCTCCCACAGAATTAGTGATATTAAATTAATATATTGTAACTTCTATTTCTTTGCTTGAGTGTAAATGCTAGTGGTGACCTTTGAGGGGCTGAAGACCTTATCAATATCATTTTCCAAGTCATTAAAACCACAGTCTAAACTATTTACTTATTTGTTCTTTGTTCCAAAGGCAGTATAAAATAAGAACAAGAAATATCACTCTTGAAGCGTATTTGGAAATTGAAGATTTATTCATCTATTTCCTTACAGAAAATAGTGCTAATTTACATTATTAATTGTAATAATGTTCCTGAGGATAATGTTTTGAACAAAGTATTTTAGGAGAGATAGAAAGGCAACTTTTGCTGGGCAGTGGTGGCACACGCCTTTAATCCCAACACTTGGGAGGCAGAGGCAGGTGGATTTCTAAGCTTGAGGCCAGCCTGGTCTACAGAGTGAGTTCCAGGACAGCCAAGGCGACACAGAGAAACCTTGTCTCAAAGAAACAAAACAAATCAAAACAAAAACAAAACAAAAAACAAAAAACAAAAAACAAAAAAAGGCAACTTTTACTCTGGTATTAGAGTTACAAAGAGTATTTCTCTTATTGAGAAAATGATTATTTTTATCTTAGCATACCAAGATGTATGTAACTGAATCAATGTAATTCTCTCAAAGCTTTGTTTCAATTTATGAACCTTTAATAATAATGGCTAGTGAGTTTTAACCTCATTCTGCTTCACTTTATCTTCTCACTCTTATTTTCTATATGATAGATGACTTTCCCTTCACATCTTCTTAATTCCATTCTAGACAAAAGCAATATACAAATTAAATTATATATGAGTGCATTAAACTATGCATGTATGTTTAACTACATAGATAGACTACAAGAGAGACTTAAATATCATTAACATTTCTCAGGAATCTTTGGTGTAGTTTGATATTATCACAGCATTAAATTCAGAATTGTGTTTTGAGGATGTAGTTGCATTCACCCAAAGTGTTGTGTAGAATGCATGTGTATAGTGATATTTAGTTGTTCTATTACCAGAAAACTTGAAACATATAATTACTGATGCTCTTCTTAAAGTTATATATCTAAAACATAAGTTATATGATAACAAGTTTTGGTTTTCCTTGCTCTTTTTTATGACCTTATTATTATTATTATCTTTAATCATGTTTTTTTTTTTTTACAGTCCAGTCATTATCCATGTTCTGTTCTGCCCTCCCACAGTTACTCATCCCATTCCTCTTCCCCCTTATCTCCAAGAGAATGTCCCTCCCAGGCTTCCCCATTCCCTAAGGCCTCAAGTTTCTCAATAGTTAGATGTTTTAAGATAGATAGCTTTTGTTGCTCTTCTATCTCAACAGGAGTTAGGAGCAGAGTAGTTTTTACTTCACTTCTAAGAAGATGAATGACATCTCAAAAATCTACTTTACTTGTTATTTCCTTAATTAATTAATTAATGTAGTAATCAATTGAATAGCTCCACTTGTTCTTCCATAAGCTGTGATGAAATTGGATGGAGGACACCAGGACTATAAGGCCCTTGGAATGAATTAAGCAGGGTGCATATGAGTTCACAGAGACGAAATCATCAAGCACAAGGCTTGCATGGGTCTGCACCAGGTCCTTTGCATATATATTATAGCTATTAGCTTAATATATTTATGGGATTCCTGACTGTGATAACAGGTGGCTCTCTATTTCTCTTAATCTGCTGACTCTTCCTCTTATTAGGTTGTCATGTCTAACTTTGATATGATAGCTTTTGCTTTGTCTTATATTTTATCTGGACATGTTCATATGTTATCTTTTAGAAGTCTGCTCTTTTATAATCAGAGACATAAATAGAGTGAATCTGTAGGGAAGGAGAAATAGGAAAGAACTAGAATGGGTAGAGGGAGGGAAAATTGTAATCAGGATATACTGTAGATAAATGAATGGATATTCAGTAAAATAAAAATCAAACTTTTCAATAAAAAACAATAATACTATGACAAAATTATCTCCAATACTTACCAGCAACATTTTAGTGTTTCAACATACTAGTATTCTTTTGCACTGATGTAAACTTTTATAGGAAGCCACTGAGTAGCATGTCTGAGTCTCTCTTTATGGCTCTTTTTCTGCGTGTATCTGTGTGTACACCATTGATTATAATCATTATGATTCTTACTGTGTAATTTAGTTCAGCTTTTAAACTACACACGTGCTAAAGTTTATGCTATATTAAATTGCTAATCTTCATGAAGAAATGCCATTTCCTTCCAGAAACAGTTACATTCATATGCACGCTTATTCTCAAGTCCCTTAGCTACATTCAAGAAGCATATGCAAGTATGAGCATTGTCATTTCTTTTTATATTATCAAGCTCAAGGATAACAGCACTTGGATGATTTCATATGTCTTCCAAAATTAAATGCATATAATTCTTCTTTTTCAGTTGCTTAGAAACACTTTATACAAAAAATGTTTCCAGAAATCATGGTAGAATTGAATTTTAAAAAGGAGCATTTACCTTATGCAGTCAGTATATGTTGAATTCCTTTTAAACTATACTGTGTCAGTCTTCTCTTTAGGTACTATCATTTAAAATATGTGAGATACAGAGGAATGGGAGCACTGGTGGCGTACAGGTAAATATTTGAAGACAAAACTGTTTCATTATTATACATGTACTGTTAAAAAAATTTTGAAGTTATATAAGCAAATTGCCTTAGGTACTTATTGCAACAAAGTGAGGTAACTTAATAAGTTGCATAACAATATACTCAGATTAAAAATACACAGTGAGATATATTGAGATATATATCTTGAATATAACTCAATTTTCTTTTGAGCTATATTTAAATTTTCTACCTCATTATTAGTCATATATACAAAAATATTTAAAGATCACTTCATCTCATCTAATGTGACTTGGAGGAGATACTGCATAGCTCATGGTATGTGCCTCATGACCATTTGACAACTAACTTAGCAACCCAATGAGATTTTTTATTCTCCTTATTAATTTTATGTTATACTTTTATTTTTAATGTATTATTGATGGCAAAGTCTTATTAATTAAAATAATCTTGTTTGCATCAGACATTTTCTGATTGAGAAAATATTTGGTCAGAAACAAAGGAACCCTCAGTCTTAGAGAAGGTATTAGCAGGCCACATGTTATTCAGTATTAGGGTGTTTTGTATAGATCAGCAATAGTGCAGTTTACTGTTATTGCCTGGTTGCCACAGGTCTTACAAATTTGTATTTTATTCTTTTTCCCTAAACAATACTTCAGTTGACTCACATTTTGTAAATTTTCCTTATTAACTAATACTTATATTATTGTTTTAAAGCAATATCTTTGTGTGAATCTAACATAGAGAACTACATAATTATGCAGTTAAAGTTATAATGAGTTTCATTTGACTTGAATAGACAGTGACCCACATCTCAAAGATGCAAAAAACAAAACACACTGGAACAAAGCATAATTGTCTGAGAATTGTGGTTATGTGGTTTATGACAACTTCATGATGTCCTAAATAATTAATCCAAATATCAATTCAATGCATTTTTCAGACAAAATAATTATAAACAACAAAATTACCTATGCTATATCAAAGATCTTATGTGCCTGTGTAATAGCTTAGTTCAATATTCCCAGGTTAGGACTTCACAGTGTTTTGAACTAGTGAGTGGACCATACCACCAGACAACAGTGTGTCTTAGATGTTATTACTGACCCAACTTCTCACAGTGGTTGCTGTAACATTTGCCAGACTCACCCTGCAGTCAGTTTATCTCTAAAGAAATACAACATCAGAGTGTTCACAGAGAAATAATTAAATAGTTTTTCTGTGACCACAAAGGATCATGCTTCTGTAACATCTGTAGAATGTTCTTTTTCCAGGACGAGTTCATTGACCCAGAACATCTGGATGGCTTTTTGTGTAGTATATTGCAAGAGTTATAACTAAAACTAGCTTGAAAAGAGTTCTGCATGGCACACTAACACAGATAAAGCAAAGCTGAAATTTTAATTAGTGGTAATCCAATCATAATTTGGATTTGCTTACTTTTCATATTAAACTCTTCTACTTTATCTGAATATTCACACATTCACACATTTACATAATCATTCAAAAGTAATTTAAAAATAATATTTTCGTAAAGCTATGGACTTGTCTCTGAAAAAGTCAGATGCATTTCCTACCATGCTCACACTGTAAGGATATCACTGTATTTAAAAATTGCTTTACAATGTTGCTTAGCAACCATCTGGTCATTTAATTCCAAAGCTATTTCTAAGCTACAAAACTTTTTGTAGAAAAGAAACCAAATACTCTTGACTTTCATTTCTCACTGAAATTGTAGCAGTCTTGTATTTTGTCTAAAGCACAATCATTTTAACATCTTGTAAATCACATTGTTTGTTGAGATGTTTAAGTCCCTTTATTTGAGACATTGATAAAGATGAAGTCAACTGTTCTTTGGTCTGTTTGTTTAGTTGTTTAAGGTAATATCCAACATATGTCCAAAGCCTTAAGCGAACTAATCTTTTACTTATGTGAGCTAATCTTTTGAGAAAAGTCAGATTTAAATGCAGTACTTTGTTTTTATAATGAGTTAAGAAGAGAAGATTAAGTAAGTATTTAAAGTATGTAAAGTATTTAAGTATTTAAATCACTCAAACGTGGTAAACAAGGTGCCCATACACCTTTCATAAGCACCTGATACATTCCGCTTGGTGTCAGAGTTTTGTACATAGTTGATAAACTACATTGTTGTTTGTATTCCTTAAAATCAGATATATAGTTTATTTATCTTTGAGTTCCTTGTAATCTAGGAATGAATTCCATATGACAGGCAATTCATAATTATATATCAAGGTAAATATATTAATAATAGTAATAATCATAATATCTGGAATAGTCATCTATTTTGCATTACATTTTTTTCAAGTATTGTCTTTTAATATTAAAGAAGAATTACTACTAACTTTCTCTAAGACAGACTATTACAGTATCTTAAACAGAAACTAAAATGGATGGTAAAATATTATTATTTTTTATTAGGGATAGGTCAATTAATGAATTGATGGGGCTAGCAGTTGTTTTTCAGAAATGTAGGTTTCAGGCTACACAGAAACAGAGTTGTATCTAAAGTGGCAATGTCTCTGTGTTTGTCCTGCCACATCTGTTCTCCAGTATAATAAGTTTTCCCTTTCAGAAGTCTCATGTCTGTTACTCTCAGTTCAGTGTTCAAAGTGAGATACTTATGTCTTGAGTATAGGGATGAGAATCTATTCACCTCTGCTTTTTGAAAATCACCTCTCTTCCTTCGTATAAGGTCATTGTTTAGTAATGTATATGTCAAGTGAAATACACAATTGATAGCACTAGGTCTTTTGTTGTAGGTGGTGATGAAGGTATTCTTTATATTGGATGTTTTGACTTAATTCTAGATTAATGGCCATTAATTCGTAAGAATGCCGAAAAAAAAAACAAGACAACAACAACAACAAAACACCTATTTCAGCTGAATACCTTAGAGTAAACACCATAAACAGTATTCAGCAATAGATCCTAATCTTACTGGGTGATTAGTTGAGAAGAAAAGGAATATTGGCAAAGTCTAGAGTTTCTCATATAATTTATGAGTTACAAAGAGAAAAAAATATTAATTTTTCAATACAAAACCTGGTTGGAGGACCAAACTGTAACCCAATCTTCACTGTCAGGAGTGGCAGATATAAGATACTCATATTGCATTCTCATTATTATAAACTGTTGGGGGGAATCACAAGTGTGTGTATTCCTGTCAAAAGTACACAACTTCAAGATCATATTGAAAAAGCACTACACAAACGTAAATCATGACACACCTATGAAATGACAGACAGTTTTAGCCATGATTAGCAGCAACCTTTAATTGACAAGACCCATGGACTTGCCTCAAATAGGAAGATAGTTAGAAATAGATGTTGAAACAGGTCTCAGAAGTCGCAGGGGAGTTGCAGGGCAGCAGGGACAGGATCCTCTCAGCCTCCAAGTGACAGTGGTAGATCTGCAATACTCTCTGCCCCTTCCCTGCAAGTGGAAAGCCTGCCTTAAAGGAGTGTTTTAACCCAGGAACTCACCCATCTGTGCCCAGGATTTACCAGAGGAGAGCTGATCTCCCAGAAATACTGACACACGATTACAGACCCACAGAAGAAACAAGCTCTAATCAGAGACACCAAGAAAATCTAACACCAGAGATCAACAGATGGTGAAAGGCAAACTCAAGAATCCTACAAACAGAAACCAAGACTACTTGGCTTCATCAGAACCTAGTACTCCCACCACAGCAAGTCCAAGATATCCCAAAACACCGGAAAATAGAGATTTGGATCTAAAATCATACGTCACAATGGTGCTAGAAGAATTTAAGAAGGACATGAATATCTCCCTTAAAGAAATACAGAACACAGGTAAAGAGGTACAAGTCTTTAAAGAGGAAAAAAAAATCCCATAAAGAATTACAGGAGATCATGAGTAAAGAAGTAGAAGCCCTTAAAAAGGAAACACAAAAATCCCTTAAGGAATTGCAGGAAAACACAAACAAACAAGTGAGGGAATTGAGCAACACCATCCAGGACCTAAAAATGGAAGTAGAAATAATTAAGAAATCACAAAAAGAGACAACTTTGGAGTTAGAAATCTTAGGAAAGAATTCAGGAAACATAGATGCAAGCATCACCAACAGAATACAAGAGATAGAAGAGAGAATCTCAGGGGCAGAAGACACCATAGAAAACATTGACACAACAGTCAAAGAAAATGCAAAAAGCAAAAAGCTCCTAACCCAAAACATCCAGAAAATCCAGAATGCAATGAGAAGACCAAATCTAAGGATAATAGGTATAAAAGAGAGTGAAGACCTCCAACTTAAAGGGCCAGTAAATATCTTCAACAAAATTATAGAAGAAAACTTCCCTAACCTAACAAAGAGATGCCCATGAACATCCAAGAAGCCTATAGAACTCCAAGTCGACTAGACCAGAAAAGAAACTCCTCCCGCCACATAATTGTCAAAATACTAAATGAACAAAACAAAGAAAGAATACTAAAAGCAGTAAGGGAAAAAGGTCAAGTAACATATAAAGGCAGGCCTATCAGAATTACACCAGACTTCTCACCAGAGACTATGAAAGCTACAAGATCCTGGGCAGATGTCATACAGACCATAAGAGAACACAAATGCCAGACCATACCACTATACTCAGCAAAACTCTCAATCACTATAGATGGAGAAACAAAAGTATTCCATGACAAAACCAAATTCACACAATATATTTCCACAAATCCAGCCCTTCAAAGAGTAATAAAAGGAAAGCTCTAACCCAAGGAGGGGAACTACATCCCTGAAAGAGCAAAAGTGTAATCTTCCAATAAAACTGAAAGAAGATAGCCACATGAACAGAACTCCAACTCTAACTACAAAAAAAAAACGGGAAGCAAGAATTACTTTTCCTTTAATATCAATGGACTCAATTCCCCAATAAAAAGACATAGACTATCAGATTTGGTACATAAACAGGACCCAACATTTTTTTGCATACAGGAAACCCACCTCAGTGACAAAGACAGACACTACCTCAGAATAAAAGGTTGGAAATCAATTCTCCAAGCCAATGGTCCCAAGGAAAAAGCTGGAGTAGCTATTCTAATATCGAATAAAATCGACTTCCACCACAAAGTGATCAAAAAAGATAAGGAGGGATACTTCATATTCATCAAAGGTATGATCTACCAAGATGAATTCTCAATTCTGAACCTCTATGCTCCAAATCAAAGGGCATCTACATTCATAAAAGAAACTTTACTAAAGCTCAAAGCACACATTACACCACACACAATAGTAGTGGGAGATTTCAACACCCCACTCTCTGCAATGGACAGATCATGGAAACAGAAAATAAACCGGGACACAGTGAGACTAACAGAAGCTATGAAACAGATGGATTTAACAGATATCTCTAGAACTTTTTATCCTAAAACAAAAGGATATACCTTCTTCTCAGCACCTCATGGTACCTTCTCCAAAATTGACCATATAATTGGTCACAAATCAGGCCTCAACAGAAACAAGAAGAATGAAATAATTCCTTGTATCCTATCAGACCACCATGGACTAAGGTTGTTCCTAAATAACAACATAAACAATAGAATACCCACATACACATGGAAACTTAACAACACTCTACTCAATGATAACTTGGTCAAGGAAGAAATAAAGAAAGAAATTAAAGACTTTCTAGAGTTTAATGAAAATGAAGCCAAAACATACCCAAACTTATGGGACACAATGAAAACAGTCCTAAGAAGAAAACTCATAGCTTTAAGTGCTTACGAAAAGAAACTAGAGAGCACGTACACCAGCAATTTGACAGCACACCTGAAAGTGCTAGAACAAAAAGAAGCAAATTCACCAAAGAGGAGTCAAAGGCAGGAAATAATCAAACTCAGGGCTGAAATCAACCAAATAGAAACAAAAAGAACTATACAAAGAATCAACCAAACCAGGAGCTGGTTCTTTGAAAAAGTCAACAAAATAGATAAACCCTTAGCCCGACTAACTAGAGGACACAGAAATAGTATCCTAATTAACAAGAACAGAAATGAAAAGGGAGACATAACAACAGACACTGAGGAAATCCCAAAAAATCATGAGATCCTACTACAAAAGCCTATACTCAACAAAACTGGAAAAC
>JADRCC010124948.1:0-11874 GCA_019843855.1 Hylomyscus alleni
GAAAAGAAAAGAAAAGAAAAGAAAAGAAAAGAAAAGAAAAGAAAAGAAAAGAAAAGAAAAGAAAAGAGACTGAGCTCCTCATGAGGAGCAAGCCAGTGACTGGCACCCCTTCAAGGCTTTTGTGTCAAAGTTTCTCTTGAGTGCCCTTCACAGCTTCCAGAATGGTGATGGTGTTTAACCTCTAAGCTAAATAAACCCTTTCCTCCACAAGCTGTTCTTGCTCATGATATTTTATCACAACAATAAAGAAAAAACTTGGACAATAAAATCAAAGTAGAGGAGTGTTAGATTTTCTTTTGGTATCTATAGTGGCTATTCCTGGTTGTCAACTTGACTATGTCTGAAATGAACTACATTCCAGAATTAGAAGGTTCACCTGTGGCCCTAATCTGGAGGCTGAGAGATACAAGTTTCCGGCCTGAATCTTGGCATGGAGATCTTGACGCATAGTGGCTATGAATCCCAGAAGATTAAGATAGGAAGATCTACAAGCTCAAGGTCATCTGGGATTAAAGGTGTAGTGGCTTGCCTGTGGGACTAAGCAACTGCTAGATCCTTGGACTTCCATTCACAGCTGCTGCTGACCTTTTTTGGGAGTTGGACTACAGACTGTAAGTCATCAATAAATTCCTTTATTACATGGAGACTACCATAAGTTCTGTGACTCTAGAGAACCCTGACTAAGACAAATTGGTACCCAGAGTGGCTCTAGAGGAACAGAAGTATAAGGATGGATCTTTTAAAAATCTGGAGATGGTTTGAGAATCCATCAGCTCCTTCAACTACTGAAACCTCTCCAAATTCTCTCCTTCCTGGGAGCTCAGAGAATACTGAAGACCCATGGTCACAACTATATTTCAAGCTTAAAGAAGCTAATTCCCTTGATTATCTTGATGAATTAGGGGATTCCGTGTACAAAGCTTTCTACAAGATGGGGAAGAAATTGGAAAATGATTTTGTTGGTTGGTTGCTCATAGCATCTTGAGAAAAAATGATGAAGGAAAATAAGGAGTTGTGTGATAAAATCGCAAGTCTCCAGACACAAGTAAACAATCTAAAAGTTGCCAAGTGTGTCCTTGAAGAGAATCTTCTCTCCAGCAACCATAGAGCTCAAGTTGCAGAAAATCTAACTGAAGCTTTCATTATAAGGTTGTCTGAATTACAGCGAAAATTCAAGTCTCAGCTTCAGAGGATGTCAGCAGTTAAAGTAAGGGCATTAGTTGGCAAAGAATGGGATCCTATAACTTGGGATGGGGATGTGTGGGAAGACCCCATTGAAGCTGAGAATTTTGGATCTTCAGATTCTCAAGGGTTTGCCCCACCTGAGGAAGTAGTACCCTTAGCTCCACCCCTTGAAATAATGCCTTTCCCACAAGAGGAAGAGGAAGTTAATCCCCCAGAGTCTGATAAACCAGTAGTGACTTTCAATGAAGGAAATGCCAGACAAGACAATACTGATGTTTCTCAAGGCCCACCAATAGTTTCTTCTAGACCTATAACCAGACTCAAGGTAAAACAAGCCCCTAGAAGGGAGGTAGAAAGTGTAGTCCATGAGGAAATTCGATACACTACTAAAGAGCTTAATGAGTTTGCTAATTCATTCAAGCATAAGTCTAGGGAATATGTATGGGAATGGATTTTGAGAGTGTGGGATAATGGTAGAAGGAGCATAAAACTAGAGCAGGCTGAATTTATTGACATGGATCCTCTGAGTGGAGATTCTAGGTTTAATATGGAAGCTCATACAGTTAAAAAAGATATCAGAAGTTGGTTTGAATGGTTGGCTGAAGCATTTATCAAAAGATGGCCTACTGAAAAGGAGTTAGAGATACCTGATATCCCTTGGTTTAGTGTTGACAAAGGGATTTGAAAGCTTAGGGAAATTGCAATGCTAGAGTAGATACATTGTGTAAAACCTAATCCCCCACAATGGGAAGGTCCAGAAGATATGCCCTTCACCAGTCCTATAAGATGCAAACTGGTGAGAGGTGCACCAGCACATTTGAAGAATTTTGTTCTTGTCCTTTTCCTTGTACCAGACCTTAGGGCTGGAGATGCTGCTGCTCAATTAGATGAATCAAATTCAATGGGTTTAATTGGGCCCCGAGGTAACAAGAACCAGGTGGCAGCATTGAATTGCCAGAGACAAGGTAATCGTAGTTATTATAATGGACAGTGTAGACAAACAGTATTTATAATGATATAACCCGTAATGGTCAGCACAGGAGAGGTGAAATTTATAATGTCATGATTCGTTTAGACCTTTGGTCCTGGCTAATCAATCATGGTGTTTCCAGGCATGAAATAGATAGGAAGCCTACTGCATATCTGTTTGACCTGTATAAGCAGAAAAATTCTCAAACAAAGGAAAGAAGGGCTACATTGGATCATGGAAAAAGGCAGTCTCGGCCAGTGAATCAATTTCCAGACTTGAGCCAGTTTGCAGATCCAGAACCCCTTGAATGAAGGGGTGGCCAGGTTCCTCTGAAGGAGGATCTTGATAAGATACCTAAAAGTTTTGCTCTTAACCTTTCTCCAGTTCTTCCCCAGAGGGACCTATGTCCTTTTACAAGAGTAACTGTACACTGGGAGAAAGGAAATAATCAGACTTTCCGGGGTCTATTGGATACTGGTTCTGAATTGATACTGATCCCAGGAGATCCCAAGAAACATTGTGGCCCTCCAGTTAAAGTAGGGGCTTATGGAAGACAGGTGATTAATGGAGTTTTGACTGATGTCCAACTCGCAGTAGGTCCAGTAGGTCCCTGAACACATCCTGTGGTCATCTCTCCAGTTCCAGAATGAAGAATTGGGATAGATATACTCAGAAATTGGCAGAATTCTCACATTGGTTCCCTGACCTGTGGAGTGAGGGCTATCATGGTTGGAAAGGCTAAATGGAAGCCTTTAGAGTTGCCTCTGCCAAAGAAAATAGTGAATCAGAAACAGTATCGTATTCCTGGAGGAATTGCAGAAATTACTGCCACTATCAAGGACTTGAAAGATGCAGGGGTGGTGGTTCCCACCACATCTCCCTTTAACTCTCCTATCTGGCCAGTGCAGAAGACAGATGGATCATGGAGAATGACAGTTGATTATCGAAAACTAAATCAAGTAGTAACTCCAATTGCAGTTGCTGTACCAGATGTAGTTTCTTTACTTGAACTAATTAACACATCTCCTGGTACCTGGTATCAGCCATTGATTTGGCTAATGCCTCCTTCTCAGTACCTGTCCATAAGGACCATCAGAAGCAATTTGCTTTCAGTTGGCAAGGCCAGAAGTATACCTTTACAGTTTTGCCTCAAGGATATATTAACTCTCCTGCTCTGTGTCATAATTTAGTTAGAAGATATCTTGATTGTTTGTCTCTTCCACAAAATATCACATTGGTACACTATATTGATGACATTATGCTGCTTGGACCAAGTGAGCAGGAAGTAGCAACCACTTTGGACTCGTTGGTAACACATATGCGTACCAGAGGATGGGAAATAAATCCAACCAAAATTCAAGGACCATCTGCCTCAGTGAACTTAGGAGTCCAGTGGTGTGGGGTATGCAGAGATATTCCTTCTAAGGTGAAAGATAAGTTATTGCACCTGACCCCTTCCACCACCAAGAGAGAAGCACAATGTTTAGTGGGTCTATTTGGATTCTGGAGACAGCACATTCCTCACTTGGGTGTGCTACTGAGGTCCATTTTACCAAGTGACTCGGAAAGCTACTAGCTTTGTGTGGGGCCTGGAACAGGAGAAGGCTCTTCAACAGGTCCAGGCTGCTGTGCAGGCTGCTCTACCACTTGGACCATATGATCTAGCAGACCCGATGGTAATTGAGGTGTCTCTGGCAGATAGAGATGCTGTTTGGAGCCTCTGGCAGGCCCCTGTAGGTGAATCACAGAAGAGACCCTTAGGATTTTGGAGCAAAGATCTACCATCATCTGCAGACAACTATTCTCCCTTTGAAAAACAGCTCTTGGCCTGCTGCTATTGGGCCTTAGTGGAAACTGAAAGTTTGACAATAGTTCACCAAGTTACTATGCGACCTGAACTAACCATCATGAGCGGGGTGCTATCAGACCCTTCAAGTCATAAAGTAGGACATGCACAGCAGCAGTCAATTATCAAATGAAAGTGGTATATACGTGATCGGGCCAGAGCAGGTCCTGAGGGCACAAGCAAGTTACATGAAGAAGTTGCTCTAATGCCTATGGTTTCCACTCCTGTTACAATGCCATCTGCTGCCAAGCATGCACCTATGGGGTGTTCCCTATGATTGTCTGACTGAAGAAGAGAAGACTAGGACCTGGTTTACTGATGGCATTGCACGTTATGCAGGCACCACCCAAAAGTGGACAACTGCAGCATTACAACTCCTTTCCAGGACAACCCTGAAAGATACAGGTGAAGGAAAATCTTCACAGTGGGCAGAACTTCGGGCACTACACATTTTATTACAGAAGAAATGGCCAGATGTACGATTGTTCACTGACTCATGGACTGTAGCCAATAGATTGGCTGGATGGTCAGGGACCTGGAAAGATCACGATTGGAAAATTGGTGTGAAAGACATCTGGGGAAGAAGTATGTGGATAGATCTCTCCAAATGGGCAGAGGATGTGAAGATATTTGTGTCCCATGTAAATGCTCAATGAAGTCAAAAGGTGACTTCATCTGAGGAGGAGTTCAATAATCAAGTGGATAAGATGCCCCATTCAGTGGACAGTCAACCTCTTTCCCCAGCCATCCCTGTCATTGCTCAATGGGCACATGAACAAAGTGGTCATGGTGGCCGAGATGGAGGTTATGCTTGGGCTCAACAACATGGACTTCCACTCACCAAGGCTGACCTGGCTACAACTGCTGCTGAATGCCAGATCTGCCAACAACAGAAACCAACACTGAGCCCCAGATATGGCACCATTCCTCAAGGTGACCAGCCAGCAACCTGGTGGCAGGTTGACTACATTGGACCACTTCCTCCATGGAAAGGACAACGTTTTGTTCTTACTGGAGTAGACACTTATTCTGGTTATAGATTTTCTTTCCTGCATGAAATGCTTCTGCCAAAATCACCATCCGTGGACTCACTGAATGCCTTATCTATCATCATGGTATTCCACACAGTATTGCTTCTGACCAAGGAACTCACTTCACAGCCAGAGAAGTGCGACAGGCCCATGATCATGGAATGCATTGGTCTTACCATGTTCCCCATCATCCTGAAGCTGCTGGTCTGATAGAAAGAAGGAATGGCCTTTTGAAGACACAGCTACAGCACCAATTAGGTGGCAACAGCATGGAGGACTGAGACAGAGTTCTTCAGAAGGCAGTATATGCTTTGAATCAGCGTCCAATATATGGTACAGTTTCCCCCGTAGCCAGGGTCCATGGGTCCAGGAATCAAGGGGTGGAAAAGGGAATAGTTCCACTCACTATCACTCCTAGTGACCCTCTAGGAAAATTTTTGCTTCCCATCCCCACAACTCTAGGTTCTACTGGCCTAGAAGTTTTGGTTCCAGAGGGCAGAGTTCTCCTACCAGAAGCCACAACAAACATTCCATTGAACTGGAAGCTCAGACTTCCTCCTGGTCATTTTGGGCTTCTAATGCCCTTAAACCAACAGGCTAAGAAAGGAATAACAGTGTTAGGAGGAGTGATAGATCCAGATTACCAAGGAGAAATCGGATTGGCCTCTTCACAATGGAGGTAAGCAGGATTATGTCTGGAGTGCAGGAGATCCCTTAGGGTGTCTCTTAGTACTTCCATGTCCTGTGATTAAAGTCAATGGGAAATTACAACAGCCTAATCCAAGCAGGATGACAAAGGATGCAGACCAATCAGGAATGAAGGTATGGGTCAATCCTCCAGAAAAAGAGCCAAGACCTGCTGAGGTGCTTGCTGAGGGAGAAGGAAATACAGAATGGGTAGTAGAGGAAGGTAGTTATAAATACCAGCTAAGGCCACGTAATCAGTTGCAGAAACGAGGATTATAAGTAATATGAATGCTTCTGTCTTTTTTTGTTAAGAATACATTTTTCTTTCTTCCAATTTCTTTAACATCAATTGGTATTTAAGTTGAGACACTAAAAGAATGTTCTCAAGGGACATTGCCCCATTGTAAATTTACAAATGCATTTGCGATTGTACGAGGAATAGTTATATCACGTTAGGCGTATTCATGATTTTGTTATTGTTTCATGTGGACATAAGATATTATTTGTGTCAAGTTGACAAGGGGTGGATTGCAGTGGCTATTCCAGGTTGTCAACTTGACTATATCTGAAATGAACTACAATCCAGAATTAGAAGGCTCACCTGTGGCCCTAATCTGGAGGCTGAGAGATACGAGTTTCCGACCTGATTCTTGACATGAAGATCTTGAGGCATAGTGGCTATGAATCCCAGAAGATTAAGATAGGAAGATCTATGAGTTCAAGGTCATCTGGGATTAAAGGTGTGGTGGCACACACCTTTAATTTGGGCCACAGCTTTTGCTGGAGACCTATATAAGGACATTGGAAGAAGGAAGGCTCTCTCTGCTTCGCCTGCTTGCCTTGTGGGACTGAGCAACTGCTAGATACTGGGACTTCCATTCACAGCTGCTGCTGACCTTTGTTGGGAGTTGGACTACTGACTGCAAGTCATCAATAAATTCCTTTATTACATAGAGACTACCATAAGTTCTGTGACTCTAGAGAACCCTGACTAAGAAAGTATCCAATATTGTTTTTCTAAAAATCTAATTGATGTCTGTCTTGGGCAAGGACATATTGTGGTCAATGAAAGTATTGGAAAATATCTGAGATCTCCCAATATCTCCTGTGAAGTTTATTTCTTCTGAAACACCAGTAATATTTGAACCACATACACTTACTCTTTTATCCGACTAATCAATTTTCTGTTGTTCAGCTTTTACAACCACATTAAGTCAATTTTTGAATACCCAGAATGGGCCCAACTCTTTCTAGGAATTCTTTCTCTCTACAATTAGAAAATAAATAGTTGTGAGCCACCTGTGGGAACTCTGAAACATCAAAAGATTCTTAGATTGGAAAGGTACCTTTTCTTCCTTTAAATTCTGGCCTGATTTCAGGATGGCTAAGTGAGGAGTTAACTCTGAGCACTCAAGATTGCATCAGTTGTTTGCCTGCCCATTAGAGTGGCTATGCCACATTTGAGGACTACTGAAGGAGGTGCAGAATTTCCTGGAACTTTAGATTATTAGTAATCAAGGGTGTGATGATGTCATGTGAGGCACTGGAAACTTCTGGTGAGAATCAGACTCCTTGCTATCCAACGAATAAGCAGACGCACAGAAGAGCTTTTGCTTTGCTCTCCTAAGGGCCCAGTGCTCTCAGATCAAGTTACCACATGGCTGATATATAAGCATACATATGGTATTTCTCAGCCTAGGTTGTGCCAGAACTTACTGTGTAGTCCAGTAGACTACAAATAACTAGAAATGTATGGTGCTCCTCCTGCCTTTGGCTTCTGAGTGCTGTGATTGCAGATGTGAGCTGCCACACCTGGATGAACCACCACACCTGGATGAACCATCACATCTGGGTCCATTTATTACTTTAACTGAAAGAGATCCAATTCTTGTTTTTATAACATCTGACCCCAAACTACCGATTCTCATGTTCTGTTTATTAAACTCGGGCATTTTTGCTATTATGCTACATCACAAACCATCTATCTTTTTTTTTTTTTTTTTTTTTTTTTTTTTTTTTTTTTTTTTTTTTTTTGGCTTTTCGAGACAGGGTTTCTCTTATAGCCCTGGCTGTCCTGGCACTCACTCTGTAGACCAGGCTAGCCTCGAACTCAGAAATCCGCCTGCCTCTGCCTCCCAAGTGCTGGGATTAAAGGCGTATGCCACCACCGCCCGGCTCCAAACCATCTTTCTTTAAGTCCATTGATGAATTCCATCTTAAAGAAATAACAGGGAAGAAGCAGGAGGGAGGGGAGGAAGGGGAAAGGGAGGAGGGAGAGAGTAAGGAATTGAAAACCACCTGTCAAATGCTTGCATTCACACAGACCCCAAGGCTTAGAGGACCACAGACTATGACTCCCAACAGTCTCCCAACAGTGTGTCTTTAATACTTTCTCCTTGGGCTGGAGAGATGGCTCAGTGGTTAAGAGCGCCAACTGCTCTTCAGAAGGTCGTGAGTTCAAATCCCAGCAACCACATGGTGGCTCAAAACCATCCCTAATGAGATCTGATGCCCTCTTCTGGGGTGTCAAAGACAGCTACAGTGTACCCTATCTCGAAAAAAAAAAAAAATACTTTCTCCTTGTAGCAAAAGGAAGTTTCATGTCATAGGATCCAAAGGTGCATCTTCTCCGTCACACAACATGGCATAAAATCACAGTCCTTTAGATACCCAGACCATGACAGCAGTCAATATTTTTATATTCAGTTTTACTTAGAAATTACCCAGGTAACTAAAGATTATCCATTAATTGCTTCAATTTTAAATTGGCCTATAGTTTTAAAGTTAACTGTGGATATTGAAAGCTACATTCAAACGGACATTTAACAAACATAATTGGTATAAAAGGCTTGTCAGGATTATACAGCTCAATTTATTTTAGAATGATTCAATGTAGTTGAAATTTTTTACATTCCTCAGTCCTAAATATTACATAGGAACAATATTAACTAATTTTTATTATACCCCCTATTGAGAAACCCCCAGTTACATATAGTTACTGTTGCACTGAAAGCTACTAAGCAGCCTGATGTGGTTCACTTTGTATGAGCTGTGATTATCCCTTGAAAAATGCCTGGAGTTTCTAACCGTGTCTCCTTTAATATATCAGAAGTGTAGTTTCTTTAATTGAGGGGAATCCTGGGAATATTAATTAATATATGTACTTAAAATATCTATGAACCAACTAATTAAGAGATACCATATTCTGATTTATTAGTGGTTTTCAGGAAAAGGAAAATACTTCTCTCTCTTACACGCACACCAGACACACACATGCACATACATGCATACACTCATTCATACACACACACATACTCATGCACACATGCACACATACACACACACACATACACATGTATAGTCATACACAAATGCACACACAAACACACAGATATATGTACACACATAAATACTCGTACACACATTCATAGACACACACATATGCACACACTGAGTTTGCCTTGGTCACATGCAGTTCTATGTGCACAGACCTTGCAGTTTCCCTCCTAGAGACTCAGTTACAGGAGAAGATGTATCCACATCTGAAAAGGTCACACTTTGTGTCACAGATGGTCACACAGTTCCGGAGGCCAGAAGTCAAGCGGACAAATTGAAACAACCACCAACGAAGTAGAGTCTTAGCCGTTATTCATCCAGGGGAAGAGACATTCCCATCCCAGGTGGGGTTGCCAGATGAGCGCACGCCACCCAAGACCCAGTCACTGGAGCCTCTACAGAAAGTAAGTTATTGATTAGCCATAAACTAGGAGTAGAGCTGAAGCTGGATCCAAATAAAAACAGAGGTGGGAGGAAGACAAGGAGGGAAAGAAAAGACTCTGGAGAGAGCTTGAGCTGGGATCAACGCCAGGAGCCAAAATAGCTGCGTCAGCGGCGCGCACAGTGCTCTTCCTCGGCACATTTCAATTGGCACAGATAGGTTTCACTGAAGCCTCCAAACTGACAACTGTAATGGCTTCAGTCCTCTAAAAGTTAAAAACACACAAAGACAGAGTGAGTGTGTGTTAAGAAGGGGCTGAATCATCAGTCCAGGATCCGTCCCGGAAGCTGGCAGGTTGTCAGGCTGCTGAGAGGGATGCGTTTCAAGGAGGCGGCACCTTCTCCTGATGCTCACGACTTCATTTCCATGTCGAGAGAATGGGGCTATTTAGTTTACCAGGACCCACACTCTGAAATAATAGTTGTTGTTACGTACTGTGGTGACCTGAAGAGTGACCCAGCAAAGATGCTACTACCATAATCTTTAGAGCCATGTAGGTACCTGGCAGGTTTACGGCAAGATTATTTTGCAGATTCACTTAAGGATCCTGAAATTAAAAGAGGGTCTTGATTCATCTGGGAATGATCAATTAAATCCTATGAGTCCTCTCAGGTGGGCGAGGAAAACAGGGTCAGGTCAGCAGGATGCCGCCTGGTGAGGACCTGCTAGTGCCAGTTGTGAAGATGGCAGAGGGGGCAGGGCCAGCAGCCAAGAATCATGGTGGCCATCAACTTTCATCAATACCCTGGTCTGGCCTCAACCAGAGGAGATGCACCTAACCCTTGAGAGACTTGAGGTCCCAGGGAATGCGGAGTCCTGGTGGGGTGGGGGGGATGTGGGGAGGATGTGGTGGTGTGGAGGGGATATGGGGGTGTGGGGGCATCCTCTTGGAGATGGGGGAGATGGAATGGTTTGAGGAACTGTCAGAGGGAAGAATGGGAAGAAGATAACGACTGGACCTGTCAAAAAAGATTAAAGAGAAAAAAAAATACCTGCAAGGAATTGAATTCTTTCAACTGCAATCAACGAGGGGTTGTAGATTCTCTCCTAGACCTTCCAGAAAGGCAAGAGACACTTAATTTTAACCTACTTGGATCTGTACCTGACTTCTGCTTTCCAGAACTGCATGACTGCTCTTAGCTCCGGCCATTAAATGTGTGATAATTTACTATGGCAACAGTGGGAAATAGACACAGTGAGACAGACATAAATTTGCTAACATTCTACAGGATGACAAAGCTAATTATTGATGTTACCTTTCTAGTGACCTAACTTCCCTCTGATTTCACAACTACTACACAGGGCAAAGCCAAACGCAGGTGCATTATTCTAGACAACGGGCTCCTTATTGAGTAATTTCATTAGACGATGTTCAGTCTGACACAGAACGAGTACTGCAGCCGCCCTTTGCCTTCACCAAATGGGAACCATCAGGAAATATCTTTTCATCTCATAGGATGTAAGATCAATGAGGTCGAAGTTACATTTGTATCAATTCACACGGACCTACCAGGGTTTCATCTCATAGGATGTAAGAGCCATGAGGTCGAAGTTACATTTGTATCAATTCACAGGGACCTACCAGGGTTTACACAATGCCTGACATGCTGTGGGTGCCAAGTGTGTATTTACTGAGTAGAAATGACCCTCCAAAACCTTGTCTCTATTTCTGGCTATGAAATCGGTGACCAGCCACACTGAATTCTTCCTGTTCCCTGAATGTAACCCTACCAAACTCTCTCTCCAGTGAGACTTCTGTAGCTATTTGCCTCTGTTTGGAACCCACATCCCCATCGAATGAGCTAATATGCAAATGGGAACATCCCTGTCTCTACCAGCATATCCTCTGGTGTCTGGTTATTCTCATCCACTCATGAAATCTGCTGGTTCTTGCAGTCCCTATACACCCTTACATGGTCCCTAAACATGATGTCATCTGCTTATGTGGCCCTCCTCTATGCTCTGATAGAACAAAGTAATCATTTAAGCATGTCTGGCTCTGTAAGAATAATGACTGTGTTATTTAGATAAGCTTGCTAATCTCTGACTTCATTTTCTCACCTGTAAAACAGAAGTAATATTAGTCCTGCCTAGGATGGGTGTGAGGATTCAATGTCCAGGGCTTAGGGCAGAGCTCAGTGCATAGCTAATATACAGGAAGCTCTTGACATACCTTGTGCTCCGTGCTGGCAGCCTATCCTTAGTGTCTGACACGGAACATCCGGCATTCTGCATGGGTCCTTTGGTGATGTTCACAGGGTGTTGTAATCTAAGATGAACTGTGTGTACGGAACCACAGACAAAGCAGCACCGTCTATGTAGTGAGAAAATCTGCCCAAAGCCAGGAGACACATCACCCTCTACTTCCAAAAAAAAA
>JADRCC010124993.1:0-15086 GCA_019843855.1 Hylomyscus alleni
AGAGAGAGAGAGAGAGAGAGAGAGAGAGAGAGAGAGAGAGAGAGAGAAAGAGAAACAGACAGACAGAGAGAGAACAAGGTTAAATGAGATGGGTTGGAGGGAGGAAATGGAAGAAGGAAAATGTAATTATGTTTTAACTTCAACCACTCATTGTATGATCATTTGATACGCATGGGCCTGGCTGGACTGCTTGTGCATCCGGACTTCTCCATGTGGGGTTAGTGCTATGCTCTGCACACACCGAGTTTTTCTTTGTTTTCAGAAGTCTGACCACAGAGGATGGCCTGCTCAAGACAGAAGGTTGGCAGCTCCACCTCCACATAACCCACATTTTCCCAGAGTGCTCATGCTAAGGTGTGCATGGGTTCTGAAACCAGCCTCTTCCACTAACTGACTACTTAATTTAAGTGCCTAAATCACTTAATCTTTCCTCCCTCAGCTTTCTCATCCACGATGGGGATAACAATACTAAGGGCCTCATAGCAGGCCTGTGATGAGGGTTAATAAATTCTGTTGGTATAAGTCCACGCTTTGCACATTGTAAACACTCATTAAACTTAGCTAAGTCCATATTGGTTTTAACATTTCCCAGCTTGGCTCCTTCACTCTCCTCACCATTTACATTTACCAGGATGTATGTGGGACTCACTGAGACTAAACCATTCCAGTCTCCCTGACTTATGTACAGAAATTCTCCAGAAATCCAATATATAGGGTGGGAGCACTCTGTATTATCCATTCCCTCATTCTAGGGTTAACTTGGGCACTTTAATTTCCATTTATTCAAGTCCAGACTTCAAACCTACAAAATTCTTCAGTCAAATTATAAATCTGTAGGAGCCAATAGAACATTTTGCAGGTCATGGGGTTGGGGATGTCATAGAAAAGACTCTCAAGCCTGTGGATGGTACAACACCAGGAAATAAAGAACTCATCGTCCTGGCTAGAGAAACAAAACATCATTCCTCTCTGTTGTTCCTTCTCTATCCTCTCATGCCCTGACAAGGAGACCGAATGGCATGGTAAAGTGAACCAGCGCCTGGGCACACAGCTGGAGGCAGCAGGGCTAACAACAAAATAAACACAAAGACTGTCCAGAGTGCACAGCCCCGAAATAATTGTTGTTTCTGGAATCCAAGATTTCATGGACGCCTTGCAGTTTAACCTTCAAGGCAATCTCAATGCAATTTTCATTGAGATTTGTCATGACTAGATTAGAAAAAAAGCCCGAGAAGACAGAAAACACAAAGTGCAACTCTGATTTACTTCCATTTGATTTCCCTGAGAACAGAAGAGATAGGGAAGAGAACACAGAGAAAGTCCCGACAAAGTAATGGGGCTGTAGAGCCCCAGGATAGCATTTCCACAGCTGGGCTTTGCTGAGCCCTGGGGTTTCCTGGAGTTAGCACTTATGGTGTTGTGTTCTAGCGTTTCCCTGAAGAACACCGATGTGTGATCAAGGGACTAGCTTGCCTCAGCTTCCAACTCCCCAGAGTCCTGCAAGTGAAACTCTCAAGTGATACCTCTCAAGAACTCAATTTTGAAACCAAAGTAAACCTCATGCTGGTGTTAAGGTCACAGCCAAGGCCATTTCTTGTGCTTTGGAGAGCTAACCAGAGTTGAAACCCAAACTAGGACTGAGGGGAGGAAGTGAGGCAAACTCTCAGGCACACTTCAACACACACACAGGAGGGCTGCCACCTTGACCTCAGAAGATGGCAGGTGTCAATGACCGCCTGCCTCCACCTGCTCGCCAACCTGGTTCACTTGTATCATCATAGCGATGAAAATCCGCTAGAGGTTGTTTTCTCTAACAAGTAGGCTCATTTTTGTTCACATAGTTTTCCTCAAATCGCCTGAATTTTCTACCATTTTCCATGAACACCATCAAAGCTAGATTCGGTGCCTTTCACAGTAATTGAGACTTGAAATGGGAACCAGAGTGCTCTGGCAGGCTGAAAGCAGATCAAAGCTGAACTCTGTGAGAGCTCTGCAGTAAGAGCTTCATCAGGGAAGCCTTCAGGAAGAGACCCACAGTCGGAGTCAGCCTGCCTTCCCAAAATGTGTCTTAATGTCCACCTTGATGTTCAGACTATTTTGCATAATTTATAGCAGATGAGTAGATAGCTCGTCCTTCTTGGAGCTGCTCTTGGCTCATAGACTCAAATGTCCAATCTTAAAACATTAATTGTGATGGGAGCTATTGTGGGTACACAGCAGGAAACAGAAGGCACAGACAAAGTATTTCAGAAGTAGAGACAAAAGATCCCAGGACTGCTAGTTGGGTGGCAGGCTTTCCATTCATCCAGGGAGTAAATCCTTTGTAAGTAGCCCCTGTGGTTTCTCAGTGGCCACTGTGACTCCTATATCTTTCACATGAGAGATGTTTGTTGGGCACCAACTGTACTCTAATCATCATGGCAGGCTCGGATCGGGAAGAGCACAGCAAACAAGACCTTCAGCAGGTGTTAGCAAACACATGAGCAAACAAATGAAGGGAGAGAACTCTAAATCTTAAGTCTTATGAACAAAATTAAAAGAGTTTTGGGAGAGGTCAGAGTGGGAAGTAGGAAAAATAAGTTAGACTGGACACTCACCGGAAGTTTTCTGAAGGACATATATTTTGAGAACTGGAGGATGAAAATTAGACAAACATTTAAAAGGATCCCAGACAAGAAAATAATTAGAGGGCATGGTCTCATTAGCATATAATTGAGTTAGGTTTATCAAAACAATTAATAACCGGTGCAAGGGGAAAAGAGATAACTCTGTAACTGACATGGGATTTCAGATATACTGAAGACCACTGGGGAAGTCTCAGTGGCTGCCTGTTAGTGGTGGATATGATGATGGTGGTGGCCAGTGTTCACAGAGAGTTCTACCTGAGTGGTATCACACAGGGTACTGGGCATGCAGTGGAGAGTTAGAAAGACTCCTTAATTTGCTTTGCAGTTCTAAGCAAATCCCTGGCACCCCACAGGGCTCCTTTGTCTATACTCTCCTCTGTGCCTCACACTCCTGGTGTAATTATGCTTTGAGCTGCCAGGGTTCCTTATATCACACAGCATTGTCATGAGGGAACTATCATGTGACACCTGCTATTTAGAAATCTAAGGGATGAGTCTCTAGAGCCCTCACCATGGCTTAGAACCATCACTGACTGTCCCTGAACATGCGACTATTGAGTCTTAATGCTTAAAGCTCACTATGGTGGAGCAGAAGGACCACAATAACAATAAGTATTATTATTATTACTATTATTATGTATAGCATAATATTATTATGTGTACCATAAGAACCAATTGCTTATTAGCACAAATGTCTTCCAGATGACCCCAGGGTGGCTCCTGCATGTGCTCATAGTCGTTCATAAAGAAAATACTTGCCCCTCTCATAGATTTGTATCACAGGATATCCACATAAAAACACAAAACCAGTAAAGAAGTATCCATAGAATGTTTTTACCCAATGGGCCTCTTCTGATATTAGAACCATAAAGGATAGGTTAACTGCTTAAAATGTGTTCACTGTAACACTCGAATTTATGGATATTTTTTCCCTGAAAGAGAAAATCACAGCATTTTCCTACTAAGTTTTGAATTGTATAAAAATCTTACTGACAACAATCTGAGCTGGCTTCTTTTTACTGAAAAAAAAAAGAAGACTAAAGTATCATTATGTAGGAGAAGCATTGCAGATATTTCTTTACTGGCACGTAGATGCCAATATCACTTCTTGACGAGCAAGTAATTACACAGCTTCCTATGGTAGCAAGGCGCTGGTGTTCTAGACTGGAAAATGATATGCAGAAAATTGGAGAGATATTTTAAGATACTCGTGATGGTTATTACCTTCCAAAACCTTTACAAAGAGGACCTGGGTCTGGCTATGGTAAAGGGATAGGGGAGAGAAGAGGAGGGAAGAGAGGGAGAGGAGAGCTGAGAATGTATGTAAATTACAGAGTGTTTAAGGTGTTTGCCTGACAGAGTGGCTCTGTCACAGATTCTTTCAGATTCCCCCCAATCACTCTCAGCATCTGACTTTGATGATGTTAATATTAGTGCAATGAGAGTAAAACGATAAATTCTGGAAATTTCATACCAATCAGTGGTATAGCTTCAGCTTCAGATTTGGGCTTTTTTTTTTTTTTTTTTTTTGGTCAGGGAAATTACAGTTTTGCTATTTATTGTGATAAATACACATATGGCTCCATGTGAAGGAGGGAGGAATTAGGAAAGATTCTAAGTTATAGTGGTTACTGCAAAAGATTTCTCATCAGAACAGACGTCTGTTTAAAGGCTTGCTCTATAGGAGTGAAAGCCAGCAGGATGCACTCCTCCATCCACTTAGCAATGGAGGAATGGAAGGAAGAGGCCTGCAGTGTCACAGCTGAACCCACAAGCAAGGACTGCCAGCCAGCTTGGAGTCAAGATGCAGTGCTCCTCAGCTTGGAGGTAGGCATACGACTCCAGGGCTCTATCGTCAGTGCTGGTTCCTTGACTTTCTGTTCCCATCTCTACTGGCCTGTGGGGACACTGTACAGGACACTACTGGCCTGTATATGCTTGGTCCAGGGAGTGGCACTATTAGAAGGTGTGGCCCTGTTGGAGTAGGTGTGTCACTGTGGGTGTGGGCTTTAAGACTTTCATCCTAGTTGCCCGGAAGCCCATATTCTGCTAGCAGCCTTCAGATGAAGATGTAGAACTCTCATCGTCTCCTGAATCATGTCTACCTGGATGTTACCATGTCCTTGCCTTGATGATAATGAACTGAACCTCTGAACCTGTAAGCCAGCCCCAATTAAGTGATGTCCTTATAAGAGTTGTCTTGGTCATGGTGTCTGCTCGCAGCAATAAATCTCTAATTAAGGAAGGGTGTTAGGTACCTGTGCCTCTAAGGGAGGTACATTCTGAATCACACTCAAATAGTGGCTTTATCCTGGCCGATCTTCTCACCCCATTGGAAAGGTAGAGACTTGGAAATGTTCCACGTATTTAATGGAAATAGCAAGTTGGGTCAGACTGGACAATTTCATTCTCTCTTTGTTCCCGCAGAAAAATCCACCCAAGGGCATGTTTGTTGATGGGCTCTTTAGGACCCTGTACATATTAATGCACTATTTAAATAATGCATGATTAATGGCTGGCACTGAATGACATGATTAAAGGAAAGCTATCTCCCAAAGATATCTTTGGACTGTTTTCTGAGTCTTCGAATTCTTATAGGAGTGGGAACTATAGGGAATTAAGCAAAGATCATTTGTGCAATGCTCCTTTGGCCAGCTCTCCTAACTTCTCAGAAACACTGATTTATACAAGGCACAGTAGAAAGTTTTCCCCATGTCCTCAAGCACAGAGAAGCTGTCGGGTTTGGCTTTGTTCTGGACCTTTCCATTACATGGATTAGAAACCATGAGCTTCCTCTGCAGGTGACATACTCCACAGCTTATAATTTCTTTCTTTTATGGTTTTGTATTGAGCCAGCTGTAGCTTGGCTAAGGGTTTCCCAAAGGTCCCTGTTGAGACAGTCTTCTCTGCCATTCTGTAGAAATGTTGGGAGATGGTGGGATCTTTAAGAAGTGGAGTGTAGTCATGGATCATCCATCCCAGAGAGAAGGAAGGACCTAGTACCCAGTCCCTTCCTGTTCCTCTTTCCTGCATCTGGCCATGAGCTCACCAAGTGCTTCCCCATAACATGCCCCCACAGTCTGAGAGCAATGACATCCCACAATCACAGACTGAAACCTCTCAGAGAGTGAGCCCAGGCAAACATCAACTTCATCAACTTCATAAACTTTAAAACTCTTAATAAACTTTAAAAGTTATGCCAGGTATTTATCTTAGCAATGGAAAGTTGAGATTATCACAGATCAATGAGCAATCATACATAGAAAGGCAAGGACCTTCAAACTGTAGAACACACACTTAAGGCAGAGAACCTTACGATGGTGAATTATTTTCTGATAACGGATCTCCTCTACAAATCAGAAAAGAACACAGACCTTCTATCTGGGCCATGGGACACTTTGACCTAGTTATAAAACACCAGCAATTTTTTGAGAATATAATTTTAAAAACACAGTCTAAGCTATCATAGCTAAGGTTAAGCTGGTGGGCGTCTATGTCTTTGCCATCATTTCGCAGTCTTGTTGCAACTCCATTGCTCCCTTCTCTGACGTCCTGGTCCTGGTCGGCTTCAGCCCTGCTGCTTTTCAGGTTTCTTTAGATCATTAACTCGCTTGTTTCTCCAGACAATACCCCAGAGGTGTTGGTTGGCATTTTCTCCAGCTGGAAGGCATTGCCCTGCCCCTCGCACATTTTCTGCGTTCAAACCAATCCTTTGCCACCATCTCCAGGCCTCACGTGCATCTGTAGTACCTCCTCCAGTTGCCACACATCTGATTACTGTTTACTCCCTTCTGCTGATCATTAGTGAGCACACAGGCACTCCGGATCACCTCGGGAATTCCGCTCTTGATTATTTACATTTAAGATCTCGATATCCACAGAGGGACAAGCACCTGGGGGCCCGCACTGTTTTAAAACAGAGAAATGGCTCAGGCTCAGCCGGCTTTGAGTCCACTTTGAGGTTCAAAGATGTATCTCACAGATTTTTTTTTTTTTTTTTTAAATATGAGCCAGATAACACAATCACATCGAACTCAAAAACGCTTATGGCACTTCTGCGTTTATTTGTTGGCGTTTCTAATTATTCATCAGTCTTACTTGTGGTTTCAGAATCTTCAAGGGGCATAGGGTGTAGCATTTGCAAAGTCATAGATTTGATCTCTAGCATTATAAGGTAAGGAATAAAAGAATTTCGTGGATTTCAAGTCTGGTCCTACCCGCAGCCTGTAGCCTGGAGGGGTCTTCGTGCCCCGTGTCTCTGGAGGGAAGCAGTTCTTCCTGTGCTTCTGGTTACAGATCATACACAGCCCCAGCTCTCCTTTTGTCCTGGCCCGTGCGAGGACTCTGTTTTCCTCCCTATTCTGAGAATCTGTACCAAGGTCCAGAACCACATGTTTCTTCCTGGGAATGACGTTCTCATCCCTGCCCAACAAATGCAGAGACAGTTTTAAGGGTTTTGCTATCAGTCACACAAGCCACAAACATTCACAATGTAGACAGACGGTGGCGTTGAGAATGAGGGCGCTAACTGGAAGCCTCCCTGGCTCTACTGAGGCTTGCTGACTTCTGAGAAGGGGCTTATCGACGTCTCCTGCTCTTCTATATCAAGCCAAGACTGCACAGGTCCATGCTTCATCATGCCCTTGCCTCCTAGCACTTAAGGATGGGGGCTTGAGGAGTTGTGCAGAATCTAAGGGTCATGTGAGTCCAAGAACTACCTCTCAGGGGGTAAAGATGGCCCCATCTTCTAACGATAGCACACATTCCTTCTTTTTCTTTTCTCTTCTTTTCTTTTCTTTTTCTCTTTTCTTCCTTCCTTCCTTCCTTCCTTCCTTCCTTCCTTCCTTCCTTCCTTCCTTCCTTCCTTCTTTCCTTCCTTTCTTTCTTTCTTTCTTTCTTTCTTTCTTTCTTTCTTTCTTTCTTTCTTCAAGATCAGGTTTCTCTATATAGCTCTGGCTGTCCTGGAACACACTCTGTAGACCAGGCTGGCCTCGAACTCAGAAATCCACCTGTCTCTGCCTCCCAAGTGCTGGGATTAAAGGCATGCTCCACCACTGCCTGACCAAACGACAGTTCAGATGGCTGGGAGCCATCAGGTAGGTGTTGGGATCTGAACGAGGGTTCTTTGGATCCACAGTCAGTGACCTTAACCACTGAGCCATGGCTCCCAAACCTTCTTTTTCATAATACTCGGGTTCTAAGATAAAATTTTGATCATTATGGAGCTCAGCTAAGACCCCCCCAAATACATGAAATTACACGCATATGATTTATGAAGTTTGTCCGAGATAAGTGATTACCTGGTGAAACAGACTATACTAAAATGTATGTGTTAGAATATGGAGGGAGGTGCACTAGTTTGAACGTGAAATATTCCTCCATAGGCTCGCATGTTTAAACCCTTGGTCCCCAGGCACTGGTACTATTTTGCTAGGCCACGGGACATTAGGTCCCTTGGTGGTAGATGCAAGCCTTGAGAGCTGGGCCTTGAAAGGCTAAAACTGCTTCTGCTTTCCAACCCAAGAGGTTGTTCCCATACATTTCCAAGACCTCAGGTTTTAAGTACTAAAGATAATTCCCGCTTCACCATCTCTAAAACGGCGAGCCTAAACAAAGCCTCATTCCATGACCTGGCTTCTGTCAGCTACTTTCAGTTAGACGTTATTTCTGAGCATGGTGACACAGGCCTATAAGCCACCACACTTGGGAGACCAAGGCAGGAGAATTAAAAATTCAAAGCCAACCTAGCTACTAGTGAAACCCCGGAAAAAGTAAGAAGTGAAAACCACAAAGGAAAAAGTAAGAAGACAGCAGAGAAGGAAGTCAGGTTCCTGTTCTTCAGTTAATGAAGAGTGCATTCCAGATACAGTAAACATTTTAAAGCAAAATTACTATACAACTTAAAAAAAACCCATAGTACATGCAGATGAATAATACCAGAAAACCAAAGTACATGCAGATGAATAATACCAGACCCCGGGGTAGCAAGATGATTTCCCTCTAGTGAAGCAAGATCAAAGTCATAAAAGACATTGTAACTGCATTATAATTTTAATACTCCAGTTAATGATCCTCAAAGTAAAACACAACAACAAATTGATAGTAGAGACAACAAAAGGTTGTTATTTTTAGTATTTAAAAAATTGTTTCCAATACCTAAACTAGACTAGAAACTCAGATAGGCCTATCTTCACCCTTCTGGGCCCTCAGTGGTAGCTTTCCTCTATTACACTTGTGGGTTAGGTTAGGACGCTCCAAAGAATGGGTCTCTGAAGACCAACAATCAAACAGGGTAGGGCAGAGAGTTACTTTATAGGCAGCTTTTACACCGTGAGGTGAAAGGAAGCTAAGAGCTATATTTGTATGTTTTATGGCTGGTCCCAGGGAAGAGGAAGAGGGTTCTTGTCTCTGTGGCTCACTTGGGAAAAATGATTTTTATTTGAGGGGGAATGAGGACCAGGAGATGGGAGGGTGGAGGCTATCTAAAGAGCTTTTGCTCTTGAGTCCCAGCAAACCTGTGTAAAAGAATTGTTTTCTTTTTAAAAGCCTGCATTTTATGCTGGACATGTTGGTTCACAATTCAGTCTCAACACTCAGGAGGCCGCAACAAGAGTGTCATGATTTGGAAGCCAGCCCAAGCTGCACAGCAAGAGCCTGCCTCGACCAACCAACCAAAGGAGCCTCTCAGAGTAGCCGTCTATGGTCTACGGCTCCCTGTGGTTTTATTTCTTCAAACTCTTAAAGTTCCTTTCTGTTTCTGTGCAGTTGGAAGAAGTCGCCCTCTCACTTCCGAGTTTTGTAGAGCAGACTCAGGAATATTTGCCCCGAGAATGTGTTTCCTAACTGTTTTGACTGTTTTTGCTAGTCAACCTGAGACAACTTCGAGTCATCAGAAAGGAAGGAGCTTCAGAAGAGAAGATGCCTCCAGGAGATGCAGCGTAGCTGTAAGGCATTTTCTCAATTAGTGCTTCATCGGGGAGGGTCCCGTCCCTCCCCGCCCATTGTGGGTGGGGCCATTGCCCAGCTGGTAGTTTTGGGTTCTACAAGAAAGCAGACTGAGCAAGCCAAGAAGAGCAAGCCAGCAGGCAGTACTCCTCCATGCCCTCTAGGTCAGTGCCTGCCTTCCGGCTTCAGCCCTGCTTGAGTTCCTGTCTTCCTCCAGTAATGGACCTGGAAGTAAGCTAAACAAACCGTTTTCTCCTCACCTTGCTCTTTGGTCATGGCATTTCGTCTTATCAATAGAAACCCTGACTAAGACACCAAGTCTCCCACTTTCAGTTTCATCTTCTTCCGAAAGTAGTTTTCTCAGTCTTCCTTGAACACTGTGGGCTTAGGTGCTGGGTCTTTGTTCTGAAACTTTCCTATTGGCTCTCTGGCTCTAGTCAGGATTCTCATGGAGAAACAAGAAGCTAAGTTACCGCTGAGTGCAAAGTACACTGGGACCCTGGTCTTAGACACCGTTTAACAGCAATGGGATTTTTTTTGGGGGGTGGGAGTTTACATCATAATTCTAAAGCTCCCATTCTTGTGAATCCAGTTCAGGGCCATTCAGACTTCCTAGGGTTCACCCAGCTAATTGGGTCGGGTAGTTGATCTTAATAGGAGACTCAAGAAGCTTCTGGAAGATTCCCACTGCCCCAGCTGCCTCTCTCTCTTACATAATCTCTAACAGTCCCAACACTTTGAATTCTAAATAGTGTGGTTGGGCCAGTGGGGCTGTATTTAAAATGTCTGCAGAACCTTACCATCCAGTGTATCTAAAGAGTTATGTAAATTTTTTAGCAAACATTGTCAGTATGCTTAAAGGAGCCAGATGGACAGGGACACAGTCTATTTAGCCCCAGGGGAGATGCTGCATGAACAAGAGGCTCTCTCCACTCCTCTTGTCAGCATAAACATCAGCTTGTCAGTCTGTTAGGACAATGATACTTAATAATAATTTTTAGCGTTCGACCACTGCAGAGGCCATGGCAAACTTCAGTTGATTCGCAACACAGTTCTCCCAATGAGACTGGATAGATTATCTCCACTGGCCCCCTGGAGATGATGAGATAGTTTCAGAAAGAGTTGAGCCAGAGCGGGAATCGACTAGAGGTCGGACTCTGCACTTCTTGAGCTTACTACAGAAATGCTATTTATAAATTGTATGAAATGATTATGGTACCAAGACCGCCCATTCGATCAGGAAACAGCTCCTGCATGGTAGCTCTATTTATCTTTCACTAGCCAGAGGATCTCAGGTAGCAATTTAGGGGTGAAAAGCCACAGCTTCCATTAGAGAGCTCCAGGTGGCCCTGCTGAACACAGCGTCTGAAAGCTTAGCCCTAGAGCTGCTCTCCACCAGGCTCAGCTGGCTTACTTCCCAGGGGAATTTCCTCTTTTTCGTCTAAAAATCTCAGAACATGTATGATTAGATGGGCCATGTTTCTCAAATGAATTTTGCAAACCTCATAAATCTATTTTAAAACTATCGGCAGCCGAGATGGGGTACAGTTCAATGGAAGAACACTTGCTTACCAAGAGTTGAAGTCCTTGATTTAAATCCCTAGTGTAATGGTGGTGGGAAGGTACCCAAGCTCATTGGATTAACATCAGGGCTAAATGCTAGGATTGGCTTTGCCAGAATAGCAGAGTGGGTGGGCTATCTCTGATCCTTTAAACCAGGAGTTCTTTTTTCCCATTAATTAATTAATTTATTCTGTTTACATCCTTATTACAGCTCTCCCTCCCCGACCCTCACATAGCCCTTCCCCTAATGCCCCTGCCCCGTTCTCCTCTGAGAAAGGGGAGGTTTCCCCTGGGTACCAAACTACCCCAGCACCTCAAGTTACTGCAGGACTAGGTGCATCCTCTTCCACTGAGGTCAGTTAGGGAAACAGGATCCCCAGGCAGGTAACAGAGTCAGGGTAAGCCCCTGCTCCAGTTGTTGGGGGACTCACATGAAGACCAATCTGCACATCTGCTACATATGTGCAGGGGCCTAGGCCCAGCCAATGTATGCCCTTTGGTTGGTGGTTCAGTCTCTGGGAGTCCTCAAGGGGGTCCAGGTGAGTTGACTCTATTGGTCTTCTTGTGGAGTCCCTCTACCCTCTGGGTTCTTCACTCCTTCCCCCTACTCTCCTACAAGACTTCTCTATTGAGCTCAGTCTGGGGTTTGGCTGTGGGTCTCTGCGTTTGTGGGTGGAGCCTCTCAGAGGACAGTTAAGCTAGGCTCCTGTCTGCAAGCACAACAGAGAATCATTAATAGTGTCATGAATTGGTGTTTGTCCATGGGCTGGGTCTTAGGTTGAGCATTCCCTCAGTCTCTGTTCCATCTCTGTCCATGTACTTCTTATAGGAAAGACAAATTTTGGGTTGAAGGGTTTTGGGTAGGTTGGTGTTCTTACCCCTCCCCTGGGAGTCCTGACTGGCTACAGAAAGTGGCCACTTCAGGATTCGTATCCCTCACTGTTAGGAGTCTCAGTTAAAGTGACCTTCATAAACTCCCTGAAGCTTCCCCAATCCCAGGTTCCTGGCAGGCTCTAGTGATGCCTTCCCCCCCCCCCCCCCCCCCCCGCCACCTACTGTGAATTTCCATTCAGTCTCTAGGCCATCTCTCCTGTCTCTCTCCCCGTCTGTCTCGTCTCTCCCTGTCTCGTCTCTCGCCATCTCTCGCCATCTCTCCCCATACCAGATGCCCCATCCTGTTTCACTCCCCGTCTCCTCTCCCAGTCAGTTTCCTCCCTCCATCAACCTACATGTCCTTTTGAATTTGGGTTATCTCAATCAGGATCAATCATCTTCCCTTGGGCCAGCCTTGTTATTTAGCTTCTTTGGGTTTGTGGATGGTAGCATGGGTATCCTGTATTTTATGGCTAACATCCACTCATAAGTGAGTACACACCGTACATGTCCTTTTGAATTTGGGTTACCTCACTCAGGATGATGTTTCTAGTTCCATCCACTTGCCTGCAAATTTTATGTTTTCATTGTTTTTAATTGCTGAGTAGTATTCCATTGTATAAATGAACCACATTTTCTTTATCCATTCTTTGGTTGAGAGATATATTGGTTGTTCCCAGTTTCTGTCTATGGACATAATAATAAAGCTGCTATGAATGTAGTTGAACAATGTCCTTGTGGGATGGTGGATCATTTTTTGGGTATATGTCCAGGAATGGTATAGTTGAGCCTTGAGGTAAAACTAGTCTTAATTTTCTAAGAAACTGGCAATTTGATTTTTAGAGTGGTTGTACAAGTTTGCCCTCCCGCCAACAATGGAGGCGTGTTCCCCATGCTCCACATCCCTGCCAGCATGTGCTGTCACACGAGTTTTTGATCCCAGCCATTCTGATAGATATAGGTAGAATTTCAGAGTCCTTTTGATTTGCATTTCCCTGATGATTAAGGATGTTGAACATTTCCTTAAATACTTCTCAGCCATTAGAGGTTCTTCTGTTGAGAATTCTGTTTAGCTCTGTACCCCATTTTTTATTGGGTTATTTAGGTTGTTTGTGTCTAATTTCTTGAGTTCTTTATATATTTTGGATATTAGTCCTCTATTGGATATAGGCTCAGGGAAGATCTCTTCCCGTTCTGTAGGCTGACGTTTTGCCCTATTGATGGTATCCTTTGCCTTACAGAAGCTTTCAGTCTCACAAGGCCCCATTTATCAACTGTTGATCTTAGTGCCTGAGCCATGGTCTTCTGTTTAGGAAGCTGTCTCCTGTACCAGTGCATTCAATGTTATTCTCTTCTTTCTGTTCTATTAGACTTAGTGTGTCTGGTTTTATGTTGAGGTCTTTGATCCACTTGGACTTGAGTTTTTTGCAGGGTGTTAAACATGGATCTATTTACATTCTTCTACATGCAGATATAGAGCAGCAACATTTGTTGAAGATGCTTTCTTTTTTCCATTATATGTTTTGGCCTTGTTTGTCAAAAATCATGTGTCTCTAGTTCTGTGGGTTTAATTCTGGGTCTTCAGTTCAATTCCATTGATCAACATATCTGTTTTCACACCAATACCATGCAATTTTTTTAAATTATGATTGCTTTTTAGTATATAGCTCAACTTCATATGGAAAAACAAGAAACCCAGGGTAACTGAAACAATGCTGTACAATAGAAACCAGTAGTTCTTAAATGTTCCTCTGAAACAGAAAGAGGTCTTGCAGGCTATACTAAGACACACAGTGGTAGCTCCATACACAGATTTTCTGATTTAGTATAATAGGAGCCATCCTTAGTATATGTGTTTCAGTTTCCATGTCTGGCCAGAGTGGCCAATCCACATTTGTGTTATCATTTGCTATAGACTGCAGGCTATCATGGACGTTATTGGTAAGGGCTGGAAATCCATCCCATAATAGGCAGCACTAATTCAGAACCCTAGTGAAGTGAAATATTGCTCCTTCCTATCCAGAGTTTAATTCTTCTTAGTATAGACTTTACAAGGATATTATGCAGTATTTTAGTTTGTATTTAAGCAGTAAACCCATAGTGGAATTAGTTTTTTGCCTTTCTTGTTATGTAAATATCCAAATAGTATGGTCAATTTCTCCTCTGGGATGGCACCCAGACTAGCATTTACTCTCTGGCCCTTTCCCAAGTGTCTGGCAATGCCCAGCCTGGCTGGTGACACTGCGATCTGCTACCCCACAGTTAAATCTCTCTTCAGCTCACTGGCAGTAAACTACCAGGGTGTAGAGACAATCTCGCTCAATAGTGGGGTGCCACAGGTAGGCTAGGAGTTCGGCAGCAGTCCCACAGAGCATGCCGTGCCTCAGCATTTGGAAGGTGTGTGGTAGTGAGCCCTGAACAGAATTTTCAAGAATGAGAATCTTGGTTTGTGTGCTGCTGTATCTCCTGGGACTCCAGGATTCTGCTGACAGCGTCATGTCCCCAGCTTCTGCTCTCCTAGCCTTGACATGCCTGAAGCCCAGTTGTCCCTTCTCAAGCTGCATGTTGAAGTCCTTGAATGCAGAGCTCTGTGGTTTATAAAGCACTGATCAGAGTCACTTTCATTGTTATCAAACAGCGTTGCACATTGCAATGTCATTTGGAAGCTGAATGCACTAAAAATATTTTTTTCTCTCATCCCTTGGTCCAGCTGCCATTCATGGGTTTGTACTATTGAAACTTCCTTACAGAAAAATTTTCCACTTCTCTGTCCTCATGGAAACTGGAATCTTACCTAGAAGTGTTCCCTCTTTTTGACTAGTCTACCTAACTGCTCAATACTCTTTCAGTGCCTCTTCCTTGGACTTAGATTTCAGGGAAACACAAAGAAAAGCAGAATGGCCAAATAACACACTGGCAATTGCTTTTGCTATCATTCTGGACATATGGCACAGAAGAAAATTGCTGGGTGCTTTTCTTTCTTAAGGCCAATACCCAGGACGTTTCTAACTATTATAATGTGCGTGCGTGCGTGTGTGTGTGTGTGTGTGTGTGTGTGTGTGTGTGTGTGTGTGTGTG
>JADRCC010125036.1:0-14128 GCA_019843855.1 Hylomyscus alleni
TGACAGGGCTGATAAGTGGGAGAGGGTGGGGTGGCAAGCATGGAGAGGGGGGAGGCAACAGGGGTTTGTTCTTGTTGCTTTTGTTTGTTTGCTTTTTGGAGGGGAAACTGGGAAAGGAGAAATTGACATGTAAATAAAGAAAATATCTAATAAAAAAAACAAAGTATTTTTTAAAAAAGAAAAAAGAAAAACCCTATTGAACAAAAATTAGAATATTAACAGCAAAAATTCAAATTATATGTGGAAGCTTTCATAAGGCAATATAAATTTAAAATTTATTGACTAATATAGAAATCTTCAATTAATATTTTATTTCAAAGTTAAATTTGCATGTTACTTATACAGAATTTACTACAAATGTTTCTAATAAAATCATATTACAAACAATGACCTATCTAAATAAGTGATGTATAATAGGCTCCCTGGTGATCTTCATTAGACACATGCACTCATATTGGTTATTATTTTCTTTCTTGAAACAGGGTTTCATGTAGCACAGATTTGCTTTGAATTCATGGGCTCAAATTATGGAGCTCATTATGACCTGCAACTTCTGATCTTCTGGCCTCCACATAATCTTTAGATTATAGTCCTGCTTAACCACATCCAGCTTATAATATATTTTGAAAATAAATAATTACATCTAGCCCATAATATATTTTAAAACAGATATGGTAACAGGAAAAAAATGGGCAATGATAAGGGTCAAATAAACTATAAGCCAAGGGGAGAAAAGATATGAGCAAGGAAAGAAGAAGGTATAGGATGGATCTTAAAGGATTTGTTGCTGAAGAAGTTGTCTTAAATTGCTAGAAATCAAAGATATTTCTAGACAATCTTACTTGAACTTATGGATTCCTCTTTACTGTGCTAAATTTCCCTTCAAAATTTGTTTCTTCTTAATACAGTATGTTTTTTATGCTTTGCCATGAAATGGGTTATTTTTGGACCCTAACAATTTATAAATGGAATAGAAGAGCAGACAGAATCAGACGGTTTTTGCCTGTAGTAACTAAAAAAGGGATGAAAAGAAGATGGGCAGAAAAGTCTGAAGGGGCAAATATTCAAAGTTATTTTATATAATTTACTGTGTATTAAATATATTATACACCTTATAAAATATGGCAAAGTAAGCCAGTAGGAATAGGCACACCAAGGCCTGATACTATTACTGATACTATGGTGTGCTTACAGACAGGAGCCTAGCAAGGCTGTTCTCTAAGAGGCACAGCAAGTAGCTGACCGAGACAGAGGCAGACACTAGCACCCAACCATTGCACTGAAGTCAGGGACTCCTGCGGTTGAATTAGGGGAAAGCTGGAAAAAGCTGAGGAGAAGGGAAACCCTGTAGGAGGACCAGCAGTCTCAACTAACCTGGATCCTGGAGGTCTCTCAGATGCTGAGCCACCAACCAGACAGCATATACCAGCTGATATGAGGCCCCCAACACATGAATAGCAGAGAACTGCAGGGTCTAGATGCAGTCAGAGAAGATGCACCTAACCCTGGAGAGACTTAGGACCCCGGGGAGTGGGGAGGTCTGGTGGGGCCGGGGTGGGAGTGGAAACATCCTCCTGGAGACAGGGGGTTGGGGGAGAGGTGTGGGATGTGGAACAGTCGGAGGGTGAACTGAGACAGGGAGAAAGTCTAGACTGTAAAAAAAGATTAAAGAATAAAAAATTCTTAGAACGACAAAAAAAAGTTTGGTGTTTAACCCTCTGGCTAAATGGGTTCTGTTTTGTTTTATTGTTGTTTGCTTGTTTGTTTTGAGACAGTCTCAATATATAGTCTTGGCTAGCCTGGAACTTTTTATGTACACCAGGATGACCTTGCACTCACAAGAGATCCACCTGTCTCTACCCCTGCCTCCTAAATTCTGGGACTAAAGGTGTAAATTACCATGCCTTTCTCTAAGTAAGTAGTAAAAGAGATTCGTTCTCATATTCTGGGTCTATAGTTCCAGAGATCTGACTAAAGAAATCTGAAAATAATTTACTATAAACAAATGAAAAAGTAGTTGTCTCTTTACAAAATATCTTTGGAAATTTAAAAATGTATCTGGAAAGACACAGAATTAGGTATAATGATAGGACAAATCAAAACTTTGTTATTGATTATTTTGGGATAAGAAATAAGCTATAAATATTTTAGTTATTTGTAATATTATGTAAGATATTTCAATTCCATTATTCTACATTAATATAGATAACTGAATAATTGCTTTAACATTTATAATTTTAAAATAGATCTTACTAAGTTTATAAACAATATCAGAACTTTTTTCAATGTTTAGCAAAACATCTACTTGTTTAATAATCAAGTATGCACAAAATTTCCTCAGTGTCCTTACAGACTACTGAGACAGAGAGAACTTTAAACTCAAAAGTATTTAAAAGTTTAGAGAAATAGTGTTTGCTTAGCTTGCCTGAGGACCTGGGTTTGATCCCCAGTACTACAAAGCAAACAACACATCCAAACAGAAAACAGTTCAAGGGAAAAATAATTGTAAAGTCCACCAAATAGCAAAATTTCCATTTTACTAAGCATATAAAATAATGTATATTTAAAAGCAATTAATGGTTAATTCTGACAATGAAATCATGAACTATGAAATATCTAAATGTTACTACAAGATTCTTCCCCCAGTAGTGTGGTAATTTTTATTTAATCTAAATACATGCATACACTGACTGAGAAGTCCCCTTGTAGATATCCAGTAAAGATTAAAGCACTCAAAACAAATCAGCAAGGGAGTTTTTCTTAGAAGTAACTTAAAAATGTTTGTTAAAAGATATATTTATTTCATTTTATTCGTATGGGGGTTTTGCCTGCCTACATGCCTGTGTACCAAGTACTGGCTGGTGTTGATGGGGGCCAGAAGAGGGCAACTGATCCCCTGGGCCTGAAGATAGAGATGGTTTGTAAGTCCTTTTGTGGTGGTAGAAGCAAACCCAAGTCTTTTGGAAGAGCAGCTAGGACTCTTAATCACTGAGCCATTTCTTCAGCCTCTTAGTAATAATTTTTAACAATCTTCTACAAACATTATATTGATAATAATAATTTAAAGAGTCACAAAGTATTTAGAGATAATTGTCCTGAATAAAAATCTATAGGAATAGATTGGAGCTCACACTGTGTGCGATTCTACTTTCCAAAACTAGATAATTAGGTAAAACACAAATAAGATAGTTCACTTTGAATTTTCTTCAATTGCACTGCCTTTAAGATTCAAAAACAAAATACTAAAGAATAATATATCTTTTATTAGGTTGTAAAAAAGTCTAAAGGTAGTAAATATGCTAATTAGGAAAGTCAATATAATAATCAGTTTTGTTACCTTTAATGTGAATCATGGTGTATATTTAAAAAAATAATAAGTATCTCAAATGTACATATATGTATGAATATCTTAAAACAAAACTCTAAGTCCCACAAATTCTAATACTATTGACCTTTCAACTTTCACAAATACAGTATGTGATTAGCCAAATGTGAATCAAAATATCAATCATCTAGTTATATTAGACAGTAATCCCAAAGGCAATAAATTATTCTTAAAAGGACCGTGGCTGCTTCTAAATCTTCAATTAAAATCCTTATAATTATTTCCTTTCCTTTCCATCCTATACCTCACAGAACAGGACTCAAATTGTACCCTAAAAAAATATATGTCCCTATTTCACTCTCTTTCTAGTACAATAGCATAAGCTCATAAAGATCCCAGATGACTTAACGCTTCCATATTTCAAATGCTATCTTTTAGATTTCTGAGCAACTATTTCAACTGGAGTTCACACTGTCTCCACCCACTCCCCCACTATATCCTATCCCCTGCTTCCCCACCCCCAGATGAGGTTAGGTTGATAAATGGGTTTTGGAGATGGAATAAAGCCAGACATCAAATAACTTACTTGAAATCCATCTCTTACCTTCTGTACTTAACCCTGGACTTGATGTGAACTTGGCTACATCAACAATTTTTACAGCAAATTGTTGCCCAGTTTCTCTGTTGATACATCGCCGTACAACACTGAAGGGACCCCTAAAAAACAAAAAGTCAATTTGAATTCACTCATATTAATTTCCTCTCTTTGATCAACATCTTACGGTGCTTTCTTACTCACTGCAGTCAAACTATAGAGCTTCACAATAAAATTCAAGCAACGCAATTTTGAGTACTATTGTCTAATTCAAAGGTAATTCCTCAGTTTAAGATATTGTTATAGCAAAAAATGAAAGTCGAATAAATAGGTTTTCAAATCAAAATATGTATTTTTAAAATCCTAAGTAGTATCCTTATATTCAGGACAAAAAACAACTGTAGTAATTGCAAATAATTATCAACATCTGATACAATGGGAAGGTTGTAGAAGTAGTAGTATACAGACATACTTTTTGTTTAATATGATATTGTATTTTAATTACAACAATTCTCCCTTCCCTTTCCTCCCTCCAAACTCTTTCATGAACCCCTCCCTGCTTTCCTTCAAATTCATGGTCACTTTTTTCATCAATTGCTACTGCACGCATATAAGACATACTCTTTTTGAAGCCAAAAGTTAAACCATTAACATCTCTGTCATGTCACAAACCTAATCTTTATTTCCATATCCTACTGAGTTTGTCTCCATCATTTCTTGGCATGTCATAAACTCTTAACTTTAAGCTCCAAATTTTTTTGCAGTGACTACTGAAAAGGTTCCTTATTCATTCTTGTACTTTTTTTAAAAAAAAAAAATAAAATCTTATATGGTCTCACTTAAAATCCCAGAGAAAAAGTTTTACACACACACAAACACACACACATACACATACACACACACACATACACACACACACACACACACCTAATCAAGAACTAAAATATAAAACATATAAGCAATTACTACATAAAATAAGGAAAAGATATTCCTCAACAAAATCTAGACAACAGTCTTAAGCAGGAAATTCTCAAGGAAAAATTCCTGCTTGATTTGGTGTCCAGGAACCTCTCTAGTCTGATCAAAAAAAAATTTACAGAAATCCTTCATTATTGTAAACTTCAAATCAGAACTATTTTAAACTGCCATAAATAATGAACTGCCTTATCAGTAAAAGTAACTGTACTGGTCTAGTGACTTGTTTACCTACTCATCCCTGCAGCCTTCATCAGTGACTCAATACATGTCACACAGTTGCATATGCAGAGTAAGATAAAATGTTAATACTTGGGTCCTGAGTAACTAATTATCAAATAAATAATCAGAATGCAAGAATTTAATATACCCAAGGACTTCAACTATGATTCATCCATTAAATATAGGAGCATATGTGCATGTATACATTTTTTCCAATTCCTACTTGTAGAAGAATAGACAAAGGACACTCTCACTGGCTTTTATAGGGCACTTGTGTGTGTGTGTGCTCAGGGTGCATACAGGAAGAAAAACATTTATATAGCGTTCCTTTGACTTGCAATACTGTTTTTCCTTTTTTTCAACTGAAGCAAATAAATTTAATCTAACCTATACATAAACATGGATTTGTAATCAATTGAATGCCATCTTTATGACCACCAATTCCATCCAGCTTCAAATCTTTCCACAAACAGCAAAGCTAGCCAGGAAGGGAAAGAAGGGTTAATAATGTTAATGTTCAGATCACAAGTCTACAGAAAGAAAACCTTTTCCACAATGGCTGAAAACCACTAGAAGATCTTCCTCAATGACAACACAATGAAGTGAGGCAGGACTCCCACTAATGCTCTCACTTTTAATCTAGTCTTACTTGTGATTATTTCATCTGACAGTAGCATGCAATTTCAGGAAATATTTAACATAATCAGATTTTGTCCACACAAAAGCCCTCAGGTTCTCTATTTATATATACATTTTGTATAGTATGATTCAACTATATCATTTTGTAAAATTTCTCCGTTCTGTCTGTAGGGTTGTTTGTGGTCAAGCCAGTCAATTTTAAAACCCCTTTCCTGCTTAAATATAGGTAAAGAAAAAAGGATAAGTTTCTCTTGCTACTGTTGCATGAGAATTAAGAGAGCTAGGGAGAAAGGAGAGAAAAAGCAATGAGACAACAAACTACCTTTTAAAAATAGGAACACACACATACATACAAAATACCAACAATTAAAGAGAAAAGAGGCCACAAATTGGAAAGAGAGCAGGACAGTGCATGAGAGAACTTGGTGGGAAGAAAGGGAAGGCAGAGATGATGTAACTCTAGTCTCAAAATATTTTTAAAAACATGAATAAAAAATTAAATCCACTGGTTTGTTAAGCTTATTTAAGAGTTTAAAAAGGAGAGTATTTATGAATTCTTCAAGGCTTGAACACAAGTCTTAAGTAAAGCAGAGTAAAGGCTTTTCCTTCATAACATGCAGGAAGATAATAAAGGTGAGCTGAGACAAATTGAATAACCTTAGAGACTGCTCCACCTCGGAATCCTTCCCATATTCAGTCATCAAATCCAGACACTATTGTGGATGCCAGCAAGTGCTAGATGACAGGAGCCTGATATAGCTGTCTCCTGAGAGACTCTGACAGTACCTGACTAATACAGAAGTAGAGGCTCACAGCCATCCATTGGACTGAGTTCAGGGTCCCCAATGAAGGAGCTAGAGAAGGGACCCAAGGAGCTGAAGGGGTTGCAGCCCCTTAGGACGAACAACAATATGAACTAACTAGTACCCTCAGAGTTCCCAGGGACTAAACCACCAACCAAACACATGGTGGGACTCATGGCTCCAGCAGCATATGTACAGCAGAGGATGGCCAAGTCGGTCATCAATGGGAGGAGAGGCCCTTGGCCCTGTGAAGGTTCTATGCCCCAGTGTAGGGGAATGCCAGGGCCAGGAAGCAGGAGAGGGTGGGGTGGTGAACAGGGGGAGTGGGGGAGGGAACAGGAGTTTGTTTTAGTTTTAGTTTTATTTTATTTTATTTTTTGTTTTTTTTCTTTTTTCTTTTTGGAGGGGAACCTGGGAAAGGAGATATTGCAAATTAAAAAAAAATCTAATTAAAAAAAAAGATATCAAAACAGTCTGAGGTTGCTTATGATTCATTCACAACTTAAAACTCAGCAGATACTAATAAAAGATATAATTTGGATTGGTCTTTTATGAAAATGGAAAGTAATAAACAGCATTAATATAGAACCGTATTGTGTTTATTAGTCATATTTAGCTGATAGTTTAGGGAAAATAAAAGTTCAGGAAGAACAGATTTCAGTTTTGCTTGTCAACCCTTTCTTGACACTTGGAAGTTTTTACCTAAAACTTATTTAATGTACCATATAGCCAATTCTTAACTATTGATGTGGAAGAAAATGAGACATTATCTTTCTCTACTAGGGTATTGACCAAAATAGAAAGACAACTGGTAATATTTGAGATTTGATTAAATATTGCCAGGAGGAGAGAGAATTTATTTATTTATTTATTTATTTATTTATTTATTTATTTATTTATTTAAGATGTGACCACTGTTAGGTTCCAAATGCTCCAGTGATGGCCTCATATCCATGCATATACGGGCAACACTAACTGGTCTTAACAAGTCATTAAACAAAAAAGGCATGAAGTTGGGGAGTGTGGGGGGATATTGATAGGACTAGAGGGGAAAGTTAGGGATAGATATAATCATATTTCATTGTATATACCATGAAATTCTCAAAAATAAAGAAACACACAACAAGACAAATATCTGTACAGGTATATACACTTGTGCACATGAGCACACACTCTCCATTCAAGTCCCTACAAATATCAAATATTGACTGGAGTTGTACCACAATGTTCTTATTGAGGCACATGGATACTTGCATAATTCTATGGCTTTAAAATTTTAAATTAATGTTACTATTTGGCAATTTAATATAAATGCATAATGTACACTAACCACTCTCAATTTCAACTCTCTCTCATCTCACTATTTCTCCTACACACACATACACTTCCTCTTTCCTACAGTTCTTTCTCTCATGGGTCTATTTGTTTTTCTTTGTGACCTACTCTGCTAACCAGGGCTGTGGGTTTGAAGCTATCTGTCGGGATTTGGTGGGCTCGGCAGTGTATATATAACTAGAGACAATTATTCCCCTGTTCCCCAAAACCATCAATAGCCAACAGTGCAATAGGAAGGTGTATGAGTCTCTTCCCTTTTAACATGATCTGTCTTGTATGTGGATCACTGAGGGTAAGTGCACTTGCTGAATTCATGACTGTGACAGTTCTATTGAGTTTGAAAAATGGCATTCACAGGCTTTCACCTTATCGTCTGGCTTTTGTATACTTCCTAAATGCTTTTCCCAGTGTTCTCTGAGCATTAGAGGAAGGAATGTAAATGTCTGTTTAGGACTGAGCCTTCAACCATCAGCCATTCTTAGAATCTTAAATTCTTAGAATCTTAGGGCGCTATGAGTCTAGTCTTTGCATTCATTGCTGATTATATTGCAAAGAGAGGCTTTTCTCATGTCTGAGAATAACCTTTGTCAATGGGTATAAATATACATATTTAGAAGGCAGTTTGATGATGTATCAATTTAGTTACTCCAGTTGGACCTACAGCTTCCCTAGGCATAGACTGTTATGAGTTTCACTCTTGGGAACAAGCCTCAAATCTTATCAGATGGCAGTTATCTTTACAACAATTGTGCCACTATTGCATAGGTAGTCACATCTTGGCAGGACTTTTTTGTTTGTTTGTTTGTTTGTTTGCTTTTTGTTTTTGTTTTTGTAGGGTACAAAGATGGGTAAGGCCAATAACATATTTTCTGTCCCAGCAGCAATGTAGAGTAGCATATTCTGGGACTACAACAGTAGCCAGCAGGGAGGAAGTTTCCAGCTCAGTTTGAGCTTGCTTTCTCACTATCTTGCAACTAGGGTATCTTCAGCAAAAGAGTCATATCCTCTAATGGTGAATAACTAAAAGTGCTGACAGAACCTGTTTTGGGGGGACATCTGGGGCCTCCTTGATAAACTTCTGTGGAGGTATCCCATACCTGCTAGTGGAAATTTTGCATAGTCACACAGGTTTGTTGCCATCTGAAAGATCTCAAATAAATAACGGAATAAAGGCTTGGAAAGGCAAGAACAAACCAAACTTGACAACACTAGACAGGGAGAAAATAAGGGCATGGAGGCACCCACACCCCTAGAATCATAGAACAGAGGAGGCCGAGGAGGCAAGCAGATTTCTGTGAGTTTGAGGCCAACCTGCTCTACATAGGAAGCTCTAGGCAATCAAGTTTACACAGTGAGACCTTGTCACAAAACACTAAGATCAGAGCAGAAATTAATGAACTAGAAACAAATATAATACAAAGAATCAATTAAACAAAGAGTTGTTTCTCTGATAAGCAAAATTGGCAATTCCTTTTCCAATTTAACCAAAAGAAAAAACAGAGAAGACCTACATCAATAAAATAAGATATGAAAAGATGTTTTAACAGATACCAATGAAATCCAGAAAAATCTTGAAGGCATACCTTATAAACCTATATTTCATTAACTTTGAAAATCTAAAAGAAATATATGAATTTTCCAATGCATATGACCTACCAAAATGCAACCAAGATGAAATAGAAATTTAAATATATATGTATGTATACATCTCCAGCAACAAGACTGAAACAGTAATGAAAAGTTTCCCAACTAAAAACATCTCAGAAACAGATTCACTGCAGAATTCTATGAGATCTTAAAAGAACTAACACTTGATACTATGAAGATTATTCCACAAAATGGAAATGAAAGCAGTGTTTCCAAATTCTTTTTATGAAGCCAGTATTATCCCAATACCAAAGATAGATGAAGAAATAAAGAAAAAAAATCTGTATTGTTAGAATATCTGCTAGAATTCTGGAAAGACCATAACTGACCTATGCAGACACAGAATACACTCCTTTACTTTTCATTTATAAGAAAAGTTAAATGTAGGCAATAGATAATTACCATTTAAAAGCTAAATATATTTTAAAAAGAGAATATAATTACATGAAACTATGCTACAAATTATGCCTGGTTTCCAGAAAACCAAGACAAATTGGGCGCAGTGCATCTAACCTATTTCCCAAATCTACTAAAAGGAGCTTAAAGAAAAGACTGGGAGAACAAGAGAGGTGAAATAGTAATAATCAAATCTGAGGGATAAAGAGCGTACACAGATACAATGATGTTAACTGATCCAACTTGATTTAGAGAAAACAAGGAAGATTATTTAAAACTAAACCCATTTATGTTACAGAACAATCTCATGAATCTGGAACTAGAAGAATTTTAAAGAAGCAGTTAGGTCTCTATCTTATACCATGGGTAACTGTTCCTTTCTCATCCTAACAAGGGTTCATACAGCAATACATTCTCAAGACCAGAGAGAAGGCCATTGAGAAAGGGATATTATATAGAAAGCAAAGGAGCATGAGGTTGTGTGTGTGTGTGTGTGTGTGTGTGTGTGTGTGTGTTATATTGACAGTCTCAGTCCTTTTCAAAGATAAAATGAGGTTACTCCACATCATTCAACTATATATCAGCTTCTTACAACATGGAATGTAACCCTATGGAGACACAAATCTGAATGTGTCTCTCTTTCTCACACACACACACACACAAACACACACACACACACACACGGCCAAAAGTTTTCTCATGCCCAACAACAATCAACAACAATCCAAAATCAAATGTGTAATGAATCTGAGGTGTTTACAGCAGCACTCACTGGTACTGTGTCAGAGCTTTGACTTTAAACACACAGCAGCATGCCTACTTTGCACTGCATATGCCACTCACCACCGATGACTGCTTCCTAAAATACCTTAACTCACATTTGAGACTGATATGTCATGAACTACAGTGTACACAGAGGTTTTCTGTTCTTATCAAAACAATGTTTTGATTATGAAAACACTTTAATACTTTCTTACTATGACTCCTGAGCATGTTGTAAATTAGTATACCCTTTTAGTGCATTGGGTTAGAGTGATTGACTTTTAAAATCAGTGTTTGAGTTTCTGACTTGAGTTTCACTGAAAAAAAATCATTAAATGCATCTGGCTTGGTATCAGGACAGAATTTATAACAATTTCTAAATGATCCTAAACACATTTTTATCATTTTCTATTGTTTATTTATGCAAAACAATGTTCTCAGCATTGACAATAGCAAAATCAGAATCAATCAACTCCGAAAAATACTTAATATGCTCTATGCTCTTTGGTATCAAACATTCAACCAAGATTTAATTCATGTAAAAATAAGCAATCCACTTGATTAGTATGCAAATTTGTTTTCATCCTTAACAAATGGTATACATATATACATATATATAAACACACACAAAGTAATTGTTTTTAATGACTTATAAAGAAAATGTTTGATTTGTATGCTTATTTTACCTGAGGTTGCATAAAAGTTTCTCAGGTGTAAAGAGTCATGACTAGAGAAAGGTTAAGATGCCCTGGATTAATTAAATCCCCTTCCAGAGAGACTTGTGATTTCTCAGGAAGCTTTTAAGTCTTCTGCTGTGGGGTTTCTCAAGTTAGCACTATTGTCATTTTGAGCTGAATTTTTTTTCCTTGTATAGAAAAATAATATGCACTGTTCTCATTGAAGACTAGTGGAAACCCCCCAGGCTTTGATAATCAAAAATGTCTCCAAGTGTTGCCAAATGTCCCAGAGGTTAGGGGGTAATACTGCCTCCAAGTGAAAACAATGCTTGATTTCTAATCATGGCCAGACAGCCATGGCTCCCAAGACTTCTGGAGAAGAGTCTAAAACAGTGGCCAATGCTAACAGAAAGTGTAATTTAGAGCAAACAGACCAAACAAGAGAAGCACTGAAAATCCTTAATAAGGTTTAATAACAATGAAACAAAACCAGAAATTATAGAAAACTAAAAAAAGGGGGCGAGCTTTTAAAAAATAATAGTCTGGTGTCAGTAGGACACCTAGCCTCACAGAGACTTGAAGTGCCAGGGTTGGGGGATACCCACTCAGAGTAGAAGGGGAGGGGTGATAGGGTAAGGGTTGTGGGAAGAGGTGACTGGGAGGGGGGCAGTGAGAGGGATGTAAAGTGAATAAGTTAAATTTTTAAATTTCAAAATAAATAAACACAGGAAGAAACCCAAAAGTCAAAATAAAGGTTGGCAAGCAGTACTGAGGAAATTTCCCATAAAGTAAAGCACAAATAATAAAAAAAAAGGAAGAAAAATTCCCATTTTAGAAAAGTCTAACCAAAGATTCAGTAAAATGACCCAAATCTATGCATACACTACTGTCAAGTGGAATTTTCCCATTTCCAGCTATGGAAGTGAGAGTGAACAGAAAGCAAAGATGAGCACACTTCATACATGGTGCCCCAGGCACTCCCAGGGCTTCAGATCACCCAGTGGCAACACTAGAACAAGAATACAGTCAAGGAATACCTCTATAATGAAGGAAAATGACCTCCAACTCTTAATTCTGTATCCAGCCGGAGCACCAAAAACCATTAAAGTACTCTCAGACTAGAAAGCCAACAATGACTTGCCATGCGTTATGGAAAACTTATAGAATTTGTACACAGGAGTGTATTCATTAAAAAGACACTAAAAGGATTTAAAATAGGAGTTCCCTAGCAATCCCTAGTAATATAAAGAAGGGAAATTTCAGGCTGACTATAAGGCACCAAAATATAGAGAGGAAATAGTCCAGGCTATATGACAGTGGGTTCCCACACCTGGACTACCTTCTTAACCTGGAATTACAATGGTGGTGAGCTGGCTCCAGACTCCTCTGTTTGGCACTTTCTGGCTATGCTCTTATTTGCTCTATGGACCAACTGAGGACCTTTATTTTACTCTGCTGCAGCATCCTGCTTTCAGGTATTTCTGAGTACTAGAGGCAAGTGTCACTGGGCCCAAGAGCATGAAGTAAGGTATGACCTATGCCCTGGCCCACATTCCCGTTGAACTCAGCCTACTTTCACTGTAACTCCAATTTCCTTCCTTTCTGGCAAAAGTCCCCCAAATTCTAGGATTCACTAGTAATCTTGCCAACAACTAACTTGTAGAATGGAGTTGTAAAGATTGTCAGGGCATCCAAAACCACACTGTAAGAATTTGTTTCACCATTCCCCTCATCATAGGATGGTAACAATATTGTCCTTTCCTTACATAGCTAAATTTGTATATGCAACTCAATATACTGTCAAGGGAAACATACACTTCATGTAAAGCTACAAAGAAAAAGAAAAGGGAATAAAAGGCCAAGATGATGGTCTAAACAGGGAGGGAGACTATGAGAAGAACAAAAGAGACGTTTGAAAGCAGTAGTAATATTCTATACCCTAATTTGACATTAGATTTGCCATTTTTATTTTCTTATTGCTCTTTATACACATATATTATAAATTTCTTCCTATATGGCTTCCTTTATTTTTCTAGCTTTAAAATATTTTAATGGGTGAGTGGATAAATTTCTAAGATTTTGCTAACCAAGAGAGGTCTTCTTAATTTTTATCTATCTCTATAATTAAAATTACTTCAAATGATATACATTAGTGAAGAAAATAGTAATTCAAACACAAATAGACTGCTGATTATAATTTTATATTTAACTGAAATAAATTTAAAGTAATATTTAAGTTTCAATATACAAACTTTTATATCTGTAATATAAATTTTTACTCTATGAAAGGTTTACAAGTAAAAAAATATATCCTAGGAAGCTTTTAAGAAATGGGGTAAGCCTTTAATCCCAGCACTTGGGAGGCAGAGGAAGGCTTATTTCTGAGTTCGAGGCCAGCCTGGTCTACAGAGTGAGTTCCAGGACAGCCAGAGCTACACAGAGAAACCCTGTCTCGAAAAAAACAAACAAACAAAAAAAGAAATGGGGTAAGTATGTCAATACTGTAGCCCTGGACACTTTGTTATAATGAATTGCACAATGTACTATAGAATGTATGGAAAATTATGAATAATAATTTTAAAAGGAAAGAAAACATTAAATTGAAGGCCAGCAATAAAAGTGTATACATATATTCACAGCTCATATAAATATAATAGAGTTCATATATTGTTGATCCCAATTAGTCAGAGATTCCATATCTGTCAATTTTCCTACTTGCTTAATTTACTTGTAACCTTAAAAATCAATGCTT
>JADRCC010125045.1:0-10055 GCA_019843855.1 Hylomyscus alleni
CCCCCCCCCACACACACACCTATACCCACAAAAATTAAGACTCCAGAGGTTGAGAAGGTCCTCCTACTGCTATTTATAATTACTATGAAGCCCTGAAACTTATTACCAATCCAAGGGTTCCATCTGGCATCATAGTGGCAGGTCCTGGAGGAGCTGGAGTACCAGGTGGCACAGGAGCAGGGGGCATGGCGCCTCTATTGTTTATGCCCATAGCACCTAAAGCAGAGTAGTATGATCACTATAGGGGGAAAGATTAACAGTCTTTTTCCCCACCAAAGGGAACAATTCAGTATATAGTCAATCCCCTATGCCCAGCCTATAAGCTCTAATGTTCTTGGAAATGTGATGTCATTTAAATGCAGACTAGGTGGAAGCTCCATAACAGAGATAAAGAGAAAGAAGGCATGAAAATCTGAGTTTAAAAACCCAGTCTACACATCAAAAGCCGAGCATTGTAGCTCACACTTTTAATCCCAGCATTTAGAAAGCAGAGGTAGGTGGATCTCAAGACCGGCCTGGTCTACATAGTGAGTTTCAGTACAGCCAGGGCTACACAGTAAAAACCTGTCTCAAAAAGAACAAAAAAGAGCTGGGCAGGGCTGTACATGCTTGCTAACCCTGGCTTTGAGAGGCAGAGACAGGCAGATCACAATAACTGGCCAGCCAACCTAAAAAACAAGAGCAGACAGACAGGCAGTTCATTGGTTCCTGGATACCTGCTGCTCTTATAACTACCTTTTAATTCTTAAGCCCTTACCTCCCATAGCCATTTGGCCCATCCGGATCTCTTGTTCTCTCTGAAAAACAATATACACTCAACATAGTCAAAGGCAACAATTACTTTATTACAATGTACTGATGACAACAAATGAAGTAAACAGTGATGACATACTAATACTAATGCCCTCTTGCTATTTGTACAGTGATTTCAGGTAACACTATAATTTTCTATTAGAAAATTAAATTAGAGGCAACAGGGAGAAAAATAGTAAACTTCTTAGAGCTGTAAGCCATCTAATTACAAGGGTAGCAATGGATTAGCCAAAGTCTGGTACAGGACTCAAATTTCTCTTATTATCACTGGATATAATTAACAAAGCAGTCCCAGATTTTCATCCTAAATTTGCTATATATGGCAAGAGCTCTCCCCCAAACCTTACCTAACCTACTACCAACATTTTTTTCCTAAAAGGAATTTTATAACAGAAAAATTGCTCATAACCTAGTACCCTTACAGACATTTCATAATCTTATATGATGACTGGCCTACCACATCATAGGCACATGGGAGATATACCGCATCAGGGAAGGTTCCCTTGAATCCTTCCTGCTGTCGTCGCATCATTTCTTCTTGTTGTCGCCGCATCTCTTCCTCACGGCGCCGGCGTTCCTCTTCCTGCCTATAGAATTATCAAGGTATTTTAAGGTAAGACATTCCAGAAAAATGAGTAGAGCAGTTGATTAGGGAGAATATTAAGGCAACGAGAGACAAGCCTACTAAAAGCCAGTACAGCTTGCCAAGAATAAGGGCGCTATTCAAAGAAATTAAGAGACCAGCATTGAGTTCTTTCTCTTTAAGGAAGCCCTTAGGCAATTCCTAGAACCAATGCAGCTCTAAGTGCATAAAGGCACTCACTTGCTGTCAAGGCTGATGACAAGTTTAATTCCTAGGACCATTTGATAGAAGGCCCCCACACATTGTGGCATGAAACCAGGCCCTAAACAAATAAATGTCAAAAAAAGTTACCTGAGTTCTAACTGCTTTCGTTTCTGAACCTCTTGGTTATGCAGCTCCTCCATTCTCCGAAGCTCTTCTTGACGTCTCATCAAATCTAGCAACAGATTGAGACTTTTGTATTCGCTTTACATATATACAATTTCCCATAAATACCCAGAAAGCAAAGATGTTAACCAAGATACAAGATATAGAGTCATTTTGGAAGAGGAAACCTTGATTGGTCAGTGGACAAGCCTATGGTGTATTTTCTTGATTGATGTGGAAGGAGCCCCCTCATGGTGGGTGGATGAGCAGGCATGGTGGTGCATGCGTTTAATCCCAGCACTTGAGGCAAAGGCAGGCAGATCTCTGAGTACAAAGCCAACCTGCTCTACAAACTAGTTCCAGGATAGCCAGGGCCACACAGAGAAACCAAGCTATAAACAAAACCCCAAAACAACAATATCACAATATCAAAAAAAAAAAAAAAGGGTGGATAAAAATCAACTACTGGACCACACACTTGTGAAGTTGCTGGTTTTTTATAACTAGCTTCTCTGGAATTCCCTAGTAAACTCCTACATTAGTTTCTGCCTTAGCTTCTCTCGGTGATGGAGTTACTTGTAATTTTAAGACAAAATAAACCTTTTCCTCCTCAAATTGCTTTTGGTTATGCTTGGTGTATAATCGCAACAACAGAACCCTTAACTAAGACAATGTATAATCCCAGAATGATCATCATGCAAGTAAACTCAAACTTTATTTCTTTCTTCATAGACTCTATCCAGTATTCTATACCCATCTCCAAATTCATCTACCTACTAGGATAAACAAAGCATTAGGAATAAAAGCAGAGATTTATCTTTTTCTACTAAGGAACAAAGAAATTACTGAACAAAACTGGCATTTAATATGTATTCCATTTTTCCTACTTACAGGCCTTTACTCACCCTGCCTCATTAGCATAACCTGGTGCTCATGGCGCGCTGCCTCCATCTCCATCTCCAGCTTCTCACGAGCCTCCTTGATGTTCCGGTCCACTTGATCCTGCTGCTGCTTCTCCATCTCAATGAGTGCCTTCCAGCGCATGGCATACTCATACTCAAAGGACCCAGGTTGTGCAAATCTGGGTGGCTGTTCTCTCTCCCTATTATAGACAACACATAGTAGGTATGGTAATACTTTTGTCCAAGATTCCATAGAATCATTCTTTTCTAAAGGTCAAGTGAATACATGTATACAGCAAAGACATGCCTCATTTAATCACCCCTTTAAGTTTCAAGAACAGAAAAATAACTAAGGGATTAAGTATAGTCAAATATATTAAGGGTCTGGGTTCAACTACCAGCACCACACATATAAACACACACCCCCACCTCTACCCTAGAAATATATAAAAATCAACTACTGGACCACACACTTGTGAAATTGCTGATTTTTTATAACCAGCTTCTCTGGAAGTCCCTCTTCATCATCTAATTGGTCCATAGGCTCCACAGTCACAGGCCGAGGAAATCTGGGTAAAGAAGAAAATTATTGTTAATGAGGCCATACCCTAACAAACATGATCCCTATAACTAACATTGCCACGAAGAACTAATTAGGGATAAGACTGGACAACTATAGTACTTTAGAAAGGAAATGAGAAGTTGGCAAGGATTCATGCTGTAAACTGGGTCACTCCTCCTGCTTCAGCCTCCCAAGTGCTGGGATTATAGATATGAACCACCACATCTAAACATATTTTCTAAAGAATTTTATACCTAACCCCAGATGGAGCCAGGTTTTAGATCTAATAGTCTCAAAAAAATGTTAAAGGGAGTAAATGGAGTTATCTAATGTATTTGAAAATGCCAGAAAATGAAGGAAAACACTAAGAGAAAGTACATTTAACAGAACATTTTCCAGATTCTAAGGGGAAAACCTTTTTTTTTTGCTTTTCGAGATAGTAACTTATTATATAGATGAAGACAACTTTAATTCCAAATTCTTTTTTTTTCTTTTTAATGAACAAACAAAAACAACAAGAACAAACCCTGTTGCCTCCCCCCTCCCCCTGCCTGCCACCCCACCTTCTCCCACTTATCTGCCCTGTCATTCCCCTAATTCCAAATTCTTATATCTCTACCTTCCAAGTGCTAGGATCACAGGCATGGGCTACCATGCCCAATGAAATCTATTATTATACTATGTGTATGAGTGTTTTTCCCAGATGTATATCAATGTACCACTTCCACACCTGGTGCCTGCTTAGGCTGGCATCAGATCCCTTAGAACTGAAATTACAGATGAGCCAACATGTGGATGATAGGAATCCACCTCAGGTTCTCTGCAAGAGCAGCCAGTGTTCTTAACCACTGAAGTATTTCTCCAGCCTAAAAAGCTATCCTCGTACCATGCCACAATGGATGAAGGCACATGCAAGCTAGACAACCTGAGCTTGGTCCCAGAACACATGTAAAAGTGGAAGGAGAAAGTTAACTTCCCAAAGTTGCCCCAACTCCCCAATGTATACCATGGCATGTACATACACTGGAATGCACAAGTATTTAGGATTATACTGAAAACTGCATTAGAAAAGGTGAGTTAGTATTAAGTTTTTAAAGGAAAACTAAAAACATGGTTACTAGGTGTTAATGTTCCATGCCAAATAAGGAATAAGGAACCCCAAACTATTGTCTAAAAATTACTTACGTGGTTAGCAAGAAGGAGCCTTCACTGCATCTGTCCAGAGCTTTCCGAGCAGCTGGCTTCCCTGAGAACTCAACAATGCCTTTCCCCGAAGGCCTTCCTCGGTCATCCACGATGACTACAGCCCTCTCCACCTGGCCAAACACAGAAAAGGCTTCTTCCAGCAGTTCGTTGGACACGTACTGAGGAAGGTTGCGAACTGTAAGGGATGCACTGTGACAAGCAAAGCGCACTCGCAGCTGCTTTCCACGGAGTGGCATATTGTCCAGCTCCACTTTGGCAATTTCCGCTAGGGTTCGTGTTTCCTGCAGGAAAACAAAAAAGAAAATTAGAATTTCACAGAAGATCAACAAAGCAACCATCAACAAAATGGCTCTCAAAAAACCTGGATGTGGTGGCACAAATATTTAATTCTAGCACTTAAGAGGCACTTAAGATCTCTAGGCCAGCCTAGTCTACATATGAGTTCCAGGACAGAGTCACAGCTGCACGCTTAACAATACAGCACTTGGATTTTAATTTCCACTAATATACCAGACTTGTCCTCAATGAAGAATACTTATTTTATGAGAACAAATGTTCGACTGCAATGTGCATTTATGCTCAACATATGTGCCTGGTGCCTATGGAAATAAGAACAGGGCATCAGATCCTGTGACCAAGCAGCTTATTTAGAACCAGAAAACACTGACAGGACTTCTCTTCCCTACTTCACAGAACTAAGGAAGTATCTTGAGAAAATGACTTGCTATGACATTAAGTTAGCGGGAATGAAAACTAATTCTAGTCATCATCCAGAGCTCATCACACTTTGATAGATTGAGCATCTCTAAAATGCTTCTTATATACTATTCCTAAATACAATCAGATTTTAGAAATGAAAATCTACATTTAAAATTGGAAGAACTGTGAGTACTGCTGAGTGGTAATTTACTTATCTAATATGTCCCCAACTGCCTGCCCCAGAAGGAAAATCCACAAACCTAACTTGTCCCCTCAGGGTTTTAAAGAGTAAGATAACTTGCATATAAGAACTTTGGAAATAAAATATATAAGCCTTGATAATTCCTAAAATAAGCTTCATTTTTCTCTTAAATCAAGCATGGTAATGAATGCCTGGGTCATCCAGGGCTCCGAAAACAGAGGTCTTCTAGTTCAAGGATGGCCTGGCGTTAAAAAATGAGTTGTGCAACTAAAAATAACCCTCCAAACTATTTTAGCTGTTGTACTCCAGGCAAATAAGGCCAGGTGGTGGTGGTGGTGGTGCATACCTTTAAACCCAGCACTTAGGAGACAGAGGCAGGCCGATCTCTTGAGTTCAAGGTCAGCCTGTTCTATAAAGTAAGTTCTAAGATAGCCAGACTCCAAAAATAAATACCATGTAGACAATGTCATTCTTTTCACTGCTATTTTTCCATATTCACTCCCCAGTCTTCCCTATCTCTCAAAGTATATACCCCAAAGTTCACACTCACCAAGCGAATAAAGCCAAAGCCTTTATCCTTATGAATGAAAACTTCGCCTGCTTTCCCATATTTCTCAAAAAGTTTCCTCATTTCCTCCTCAGTGATGTCAGGGGGAAGATTGCCCACAAAGAGACGGCTACGTTGGGTAAAGGTCTTCTCTCCTGGTTTCCTAAAATTCTTCAGGTCAATAGTCAAGCCTTCATCTGAAAGAAGACAGTCAGTCAATCAAGACTGGGTAAAGAATTAGTCGTATCTTCAACACTGTTTCTGTGAGGGGAGACAAGCACCACTTCCCAATGTATCCTACTGAAGAGCAAATTGCACCTCAGAATGTGAAATAGCCATGAAGAGACGAGGGGACTTCTTAGCAGCCCTACTATAATCCAGAAACTAAGGTAGCTAATCAGAGACAATCAATCAAATGATATAGTAACTTGGCAATACTATTGAGCAGATCTACGCCCTAAGGAATTAGACTTTTAAAATTGCTCTTATTTTCTTGTTTTTTTTTTTTTGTTTTTGTTGTTTTTGTTTTTTGACAGGGTTTCTCTGTGTAGCCCTGGCTGTCCTGGAACTCACTCTGTAGACCAGGCTGGCCTCGAACTCAGAAATCCACCTGCCTCTGCCTCCTAAGTGCTGGGATTATAGGTGTGCGCCACCAGCGCCCGGCATAATTGCTCTATTTTCTTAACCAGCTACCAACCTTCACAACCTTGACAGGCTGTACATAAAGAAATAACTAATAAATGTTTTTGTAGTTAAGCGCTGATATTTATCATCAGGTATGTATGATATACATATGGGCATGCACATATATGGCATACATGTGAAGGCCAGGGGACAATTTTTAGGAGTTGAGTTTTTGCTTCTACAGTGGGTTCCAGGACTCAGGTCTTCAGGTTTGTGCTTTTAAGAAGGTAGTCATCTGCTGAGCCCAACTGTTTGGCTTTAATAATAATAAGAAGAATAATAAGGATGATGATGATGATGTGGGGGGCTATAGAGATGGCTCAGTGGGTAAGAGCACTGACTGCTCTTCCAGAGGTCCTGAGTCCAAATCCCAGCAACCACATGGTGGCTCACAACCATCCGTAACGAGTTCTGACGCACTCTTCAGGTGTGTCTGAAAAGAAAAAAACAGCTACAGTGTACTTACATATAATAAATAAATAAATCTTTTGGGCTGGAGAAATGACTCAGCGGTTAAGAGCACTGACTGCTCATCCAGAGGTCTGAGTTCAATTCCCAGCAACCACATGGTGGCTCACAACCATCTGTAATGGGATCTGATGCCCTCTTCTGGTGTCTGAAGACAGCTATGGTGTACTTACATGCATAAAATAAATAAATTTAAAACGAACCTGGATCTTCTCCAAGAGCAGTTCAGCTCTTAACTGCTCAGCTACCTAACCAGTCTCTACTATCACCTCCCCTTTAAAACATTCAGTCGGGCGGTGATGGCATACGGCTTTAATCCCAGTACTTGGGAGGCAGAGGCAGAGGCAGAGGCAGGTGGATTTCTGAGTTTGAGGCCAGCCAGGTCTACAGAGTGAGTTCCAGGACAGCCAGGGCTATACAGAGAAACCCTGTCTCGGAAAAAAAAAATTCCTTACGTGTCCTTATGTGTGTATGTGTTGAGTGTCACTATGTGCTACCATGTGTGTATGGGTATGTCCCCAGGGAGTCAGAAAAGGATGCTGGATTTCCTGGAACATGAGTTACAGTTAGTAGTAAGATACCTCATGTAGGTGCTGGGAACCCAACTCAAGGCTTCAGGAAATGGTCTTAACCACTGAACCACCTCTCCAGTTACCCTCACCCCACTAGGTTTGTTTTTATAGGTACTCAGTTTCCTGAATAATGACAACACACAAAGACTTTTTACAGATTAAAAGTGGACTGGGTATGTTCAACGAAGTCCATTAAACCTTAAAAAGTTCTCCTCTATTTTCTGATGACTAACTATATGTAGACATTTGTTGGAGTAAAATGTATCAATATGGCAGAATAACCTATATTCCACTGACATCTGCTCCTTTGTTTCAAGTGATCAATCCCTTTCATTTATAAAATACAGATTAAGAACCAAATAGAAGGAGCTAAACATAGAGTTGGCTGAGCAGTGAAGACTACTTCTTGAGCTGGGCAGTGGTGGCTGGTAGCACATGTCTTTAATCCTAGCACTTGAGAGGCAGAAGCAGGCGGATTTCTGAGTTCCAGGCCAGCCTGGTCTACAGAGCGAGTTCTAGGACAGCCAGGGCTACACAGAGAAATCCTGTCTCGAAAAACAAACTACTTCTTGATCTTCCAGGACTCACTGATTCCCAGCACCAACATGGCAGCTGACAACTATCTTAACAAAAAGGGGCTCTAGATCCAGAAGATACAATGCCTTCTCAACTCCATGAGCACCAGGAATATACATATGTGGAGGCAAAACATCCATACACATAAAATAAATCTTGTTAAACCAAACCAGAATAATGAAATATAGCAGCACATGCCCTTAATCCCAACACTCAGAAAGAAATTAGAAAAGTTCTAAGACAGCACCCAGGGCTACACATTGAGACCCTATCTCAAAAAGTTGGGAGTGGTAGCACCCAATCCCAATGGAAGCAGAGGCTGGTGGAGTTCAAAGGAGCCTGGCCACAGAGTGCGTTCTATGACAGCCAGGGATACAGAGACCCTAACTTGACACTCCCCCTACAAAAAAGTAAAAACAAAAGTATGCTACCAAAAGCCTGTTCACTTATAATTTTAAGAGATTTATCTAAAAGACATAAAATCATTCCTAGGGGAACCTGTTTACATCCTCCCATCACCCAGCAGCTACTTACTCTGGCTGCTGGCCTGCTGTCCATTTGCAGGTATTGGAGGGGGTGGCTGTTGCTGCTGCTGCTGCTGCTGCTGCTGCTGCTGCTGCTGATGGTGCTGCTGGTGGTGATGTTGATGATGCTTCCTTGGAGTATGATTCTGCTTCTCCAAGTTAAAGGTTTTATTGCTCTGCATTTTTGCACCCTAAAGGAAAATGTGGAATGTAAAAAACCTAGTATCACGATTCAGTCACTTACCTTCCTCATGACTATTCCTCATCATCAAAACTATCTTGGTAGGCGGGAGGTGGTGGTGCATGCCTTTAATCCCAGCACTTGGGAGGCAGAGGCAGGTGGATTTCTGAGTTCGAGGCCAGCCTGGTCTACAGAGTGAGTTCCAGGACAGCCAGGGCTACACAGAGAAACCCTGTCTCGAAAAACCAAAAACTATCTTGGTATTTTACCTTTTGCCTGATTACAACTGGGTACTCTAAATAATAGAGTACAATGTAGGCCATCCCAGTATAGTTAAGACCCTGTGTCTCAATCTTAAAAACAAAAATTCTTTCACATTAAAAAACACATAATCACAGGGCTTTCAAGGCAGATTTAAAGGCCAGCCTGGTCTACTGAGCAAGTACCAGGACAGCCAGGGCTACAGAAAGAAACCTGCCTTGAAAAACCAGAATCAAGGGCTGGAGTGATGGCTCATAGGGTAAGAGCACTGACTGCTCTTCCAGAGGTCCTGAGTTCAAATCCCAGCACATGGTGGCTCACAATCATCTGTAATGGGATCAGATACCCTCTTCTGGTGTGTGTCTGAAGACAGCTACAGTGTACTCATATAAATAAAAATAAATATTTAAAAAAACAGAATAAAAAACAATCAAAAAAGCAAAACACACAAGGTCCAGCCTGATAAAACTATGCCTTTAATTCTAGTACTCAGGAGGTAGAAGCAGGAAATTCCTAGGAGTCTGAGGTCAACCTGGACTTCACAGTAAGTTTCAGTGAGATCCTGTCTCAAAACAAAAGAGAAAAAAACAAAACAAAACAAAGGGCCAGGCATGGTGCTAGCACATGCTTTTAATCCCAACACTTAAAGACTAAAGACTGCTACTAGTAAAAGGGTGGTGATGCTGGTGCACACCTTGTTAACCCCAGCACTTCAGAGACAAAGACAAGCAGAGAAACCTATCTTGAAAAGCCAAATAAGGAGCCGGGCGGTGGTGGCGCATGCCTTTAATCCCAGCACTTGGGAGGCAGAGGCAGGTGGATCTCTGAGTTCGAGGCCAGCCTGGTCTACAGAGTGAGTTCCAGGACAGCCAAGGCTATACAGAGAAACCCTGTCTCGAAAAACCAAAA
>JADRCC010125055.1:0-19238 GCA_019843855.1 Hylomyscus alleni
ACTCACACAAACACATACATACACATACACTCTCACACACAAATATACACACTCACACACACTCACACAAACACATACACACACTCACACACACAAATATATACACACTCTCACACACACCACACACATATGTACACACACTCACATAATCACATACAAACACACATACAACATACACAAACATATACACTCTCTCATACACACAACACACACACATACACATATGCTCAAAGAAAACTATACACTCTTTCACACACACATATACTCAAACAGACATATACTGTCCTCCCACAGTCACACACATACACATACACATACACACACACACACACACACACATATACATATACACACACACTACTCAAACATACACACTCTACAGACACATACACACACTAAAAGGGAGGAATAAAAGACAGTTACAAAGCAAAGCATTAAAATGTGTGCAGTGAGTTCGTCCTCAGTTTTGATCACTAGAGGTCACTAAAGTCACAGGGATTAGCAATGGTCTCTTTCCCTGTGGGGTTTTATCTTTTAAATTTTTATTTATTTTTAATTTTTTAAATTTTTAAAAATTTTTTTCAGTCAAGGGCTGTTTCTGGTCTTCTCCTGCTTCCGTTTCAAGCATTTACTGGGACGTCTCTTTCTGCTTAGACTTAAAGCAGAGTAGACTATTTGGATTAGTTCCCCCCCTCCCCAATACTAATATTCCCTGAACAGACAGCCATCTATCCGTGGGACTATTCAAAACAGATGGATGTTTCTGGAGAAGTGATTTATTCCCTCCTCTGATACCGAAAGGCTTGTTGGCTGATGCCAGCTCGATGTGAGTTCTGAGTAACGCTGCTAAGACAGAACCGCAGCTTGTCCAGAAGCAGTACACGCTGTTCAAATGAAACAGCATGGGCCATTTCAAGAAACAAGCGCCCTGCCTTTACTGGCAACGTGTGTGGGGTAGGAGGGCTTCAATGAAGCAGAACCTTTGCGAACACCCAATGCCTCTTCTGAATAACAGACGACACTCCCTTTTCGTGGGCTGCTGTTTCCTTCTCCTCCTCCTCTGCCACCTCTTTCTCTTAAATTTCACATTAACCCAAAGTTATGGAGAGGCAGAAATTATCACAAAACTCAATTGGGTCCTGAAAACATTCCGAGAGACTGTCTTCCTTCACAGGCCACTCACACAGAGCTAGAAAAAAAAACACAGTTGCTAATGCTCTTAACATACTGACATCCCAGAGATCGATAATTCACTCCCCAGCTTGTTGGTGCCATGCTTAGCCAAGATGCAGCATGCGGAATGTGTGTATTGCTCAGGAGTTAAAATGGCAAAGATAGGATAGGTGGTGGGCCTCTCCCGTGGTCAACGCTTCAGTTACCAGCAGCTAAACTGCTTATCTGGTGGTGAGAACTTCGCGGTGAGCCTTTGCTTGCACGGTTTCCGGAAGGTCTCTCAGTAAGACCCCCGCAGTGTTTGGAGACCTGACAGGTCCAAGGTTGAGCCTTTCTGACAAGTCATAAACTAAGAGCCTTCAAGCCAACGTCGGGCTGGCAGGTTCTGCAGCTGAGCTTACTCCTTGTGCAATGGATTTGATTGGACTTTGATCTCTGTTAACTTTGAAGTAGCCGAGGTCCCTACTTTCCATAAGGTTTTCTCCACCTTTCCCTGAAGTTAAATCAGACAGGCGGGCAAAGAAAAATCTAAACCTGAAAGAAGCGAAAGCAACTAGGCGCTGTCAGGTATGTATTTCCAGTATTTTGTTTCATGTAGCACATTGCTGTAGTGAAAGAAAATTGTTCATTAGATTGTAAATGATAGTCATATTTTCCATGGCATTGTGGGAGAACGCAACGTGGAGAACCTGTTGCATGATTCATCTGAAAAGTGCATTGAATTGCAAGACTACAGATCGTAGTTAATGGTGTCATTACAGCAATTACTACAAACAAGCTTGGATAAAGGAGCATATCTTTTTTTGTTTTTGTTTTTGTTTTTTTCGAGACAGGGTTTCTCTGTGTAGCCCTGGCTGTCCTGGAACTCACTCTGTAGACCAGGCTGGCCTCGAACTCAGAAATCCGCCTGCCTCTGCCTCCCAAGTGCCGGGATTAAAGGCGTGCGCCACCACTGTCGGGCTGAGAATTCTGATATTTGAGACTATATATGTGAAATCTGGGTCTTTTCTGCAAGTTCTTAAAGTGATTGATGCCCACCTCTCAGACACGCTTGGATTTTTACTCGTTATGCTCCCGGTGCAAGAGAGGACTCTTTTACTCTTCTGAAGACAGCTGCATTGAATGATGGAGTCCATATACAAATATATGCATGTGTTCATACTGTGTATGTATATATAAAATTTTAAACAGAGTAATTACAAAACTTGGCCTACCCTAGCACCATTCATCTCATCCATGACATCCCACCTCATTCTCCTCTCTAAGTGTGAGAAGAGACCCAGAAAGGTAAATAGAGATTTCTGTCATACCACGTCATGTGCAGACTGCCCTAGGGTCTGTGCTGGTAGTCACTTCAGCCTAACGCAGGAGGAAGCAGAAGTGTGTGTTACCCTTCAGGTCATGAAGATGGACTCTGTTCTCTTTTGGATATGTCAGAGCCTGTCAGGTTTCAAATGCAGCCGAGTTATTGGGCGTTTTGTCTGACTGGTAACGTGGTAAAGACGTCGGCACACTTCCTAACTGTGGTGCTTGAAAGTACTTGGGAGTAGGAAGCAAGCTACTCCTCTCTCCTGGGTACTAAAGTGCTCATTCCTGCACTAGCTTTCAGATTCCCTTAGACATTTGGGAAAAAGCCAGAAGGAGATACCTTCACTATCTACACTGGAACAAAGTAGGGGAGGATCTTCTTTTTTTTTTTTTTTTTTTTTGCAACAAACATGATTTATTAAAACCATCTCATATAAATAAAAAGCAAAAATATTGATATCTATCAGAAGATGGACAGAGGATATAAGGTGATGATTTTCAATGAAGTGATGAAGTTGATTAAAACCTTTAAAAAGGTAAAATACCTATCAATATTAACAAAAATTTCACTTACAATAAAAATTACACTGTACATTTATTAGCACAAGTTTTAATGTGTACTTGAAAAATAAAACTTTTTTTATTTTTATTTTTTTAGTTAATTTATTTTTTACAGTCCATATTTTATTACCCCCTCTGATCCACCCTCTGACTGTTCCACATCACATACCTACTTCCCAACCCCTTGTCTCCACATGAATGTCTTCACCCCCCCACCTCACCTAACCTCTAAACTTCCTGGGGGCCTCCAGTCTCTTGAGGGTTAGATGCATCATCTCTGAATGAACATGGACCCCGAAGGCCTCTACTGTATGTGTGTTGGGGGCCTCATATCAGCTGGTGTATGCTGTCTGTTTGGTGTTCCAGTATTTGAGAGATCTCGGGGGTCCAGATTAATTGAGACTGCTGGTCCTCCTGCAGGATCGCCTTCCTCCTCAGCTTTTTTCAACCTTCCCTAATTCAACCACAGGGGTCAGCTGCTTCTGTCCACTGATTGAATGCAAATATCTGCATCTGACTCTTTCAGCGCTTGTTGGGTCTTTTTTTTTTTAATTTTTCTTTTTAATGAACAAACAAAAACAACAAGAACAAACCCCTGTTGCCTCCCCCCTCCCCATGCCTGCCAAACAAAGTAGGGGAGGATCTTTAAAGATGAGGCTTCAGCGGTAAAGAAGTGATAGAAAAAAGAAAAAAGTCCACACGAGCCTCTACGCTCACACTTCATGGGGACAACTGTGCCTGGTAAAATGAGATGGTGTCCAGGTGAGGAGATGCATGGCTTTAACTCTGTGCTATGGGAGAAAGCTGAGTGCATGCTAGTGGGCTGGTTCATCACGGCCCACCCTTGGATCCTTGAGTCTCTGCATTCTTCGCTGGAATCTTAGAGCCTTGTGCTAGGCAAGGTGGTCTTTGAATCTCGATTTCATCATTTCTAAAGTAGAGCTGGGACCTAGGTGAAAGAATCTTAATGTGAGGTACTCGTGTGTTTCCTTCTATGGATGTTGGCTGTAAGATTAAGTGAGGACATTACTTGTAAACTACAAGGTGTTACGTCAAGTATTGAGTCATTATTAGTTTTATTCTTAATCTATATTTTGGATGCACTTATTTCTACTATCAAAAAACTTCAGTGAACAGAATAGATGGTCTAGAATTGATGTAGGAAATCCACTTGTCAATATAAAGCCAAATTTAGGGAAGTGACCACTTATAGCCACCATCCCCTAAGGTGGGCACTGCTTAACAAAGAGCTTAGCTTGGACTTTGGAAAGCGTCTGCTTTTCTTCATTTGGACAATAAGGCGCCCCTAAGGGAAGAAGAGACACAGAGTTAGGAGTTGATGTGTGAAATTGTCCTGCAGTTTCACGAACCTGGGTTTCTCTCTCGAAAGGAGGAAAATGCCTAAAAAACAGAGTTTGAGAACAAAAGGACACAAAGCCAAGTTGCGTCCCAATCAAGGCTTCCCACTTTACTTTTTGGGCTTCAGTATTTATAGGAAAGCAAAATTGGATCTCTAGGTTACAGTGACATTTGCATAACATAAACAATTTGGGAGGAGTCAGGAAAGAGTCAAAGAAAGTCAGGTTTCTTGAGGGCAGCTCTTGAGGGCAGCGGCCCAGGACATCTTGCAGATCTTGGCTCCAGGGAGAGGCCAGAGGCACAGCACGAGCTGGGGGAGGAGGCCAAGAGCAGATCTCCCCAGGCGGTAAGTCTGTTCACACCAAACAATGTCCCCAGTCAGCACACATGCCAACCAGCAGGTCTCAAAGGTGGAACTCAGAGCAGTCATTTGTTTCAGGGACAGCAGGAGTGATCTGGTGGTCTCCGGTTGTAGACTCTGGAGTCTCTGAGTTGAGGTAGATGGAAGGGACCCAACATCTCGCCCCTTTTTATTATATAAAAGCAGGATCAAGGCTATATCAATTGGCACAGTTTTGCACGGGGATTTTTACAATGCTTAGTCGGAAATATCCTGTGTATAATATATTTAACTGACCGGCAACTTACCCGTCCTCAAGGTCACAAGCAGCTAGTCTGTACTACAGACTGGGCTTTAACATGTTTAAAAACACAGCCACTTGGCGCGTGCCTCTGTCTTAGGTTGTTACTGTCAGCGACCTAGCACGAAGACCACAGGTTTCCAAAATGCACCATTCATCCGCGCAGCTAGCACCAAGATATGCCTTAAACGCCTGCAAAGAACTGCCACTGTTTCTCTGGAAAACCCCTTTTCTGAAGTTTTCAAAATGCCACCATTGTGCTGGGGATGGGTGTAGCCTCCTGACTCAGTTGTAAATTACCAGTTCTGACTCTGTGAACCTAGAGAATAGGGATCAATGCAAATGTAAATTAGTAGGCTTAGGCTAGTAGCCTCTGGATGCACCAGCCTTTAGAATGTAAATACTGCAGAAGTATTCAGGCCTTAGCTCTGGGCATGAGCAAGAGTTTAAATTGTTCTTTTAATTTCGGGAGAGCAAGCTTTTGAAATAAGTGGGCATTTCCAGAATGACAGAAAAGAGCTGTCAGCTTGAAAACAAAAAACAAAAAGCAAAAAACAAAAAACAAAATAAAAAAAATAAAAAAAACAAATTTTTCTGCAGTGCATTTCAGCACGTTTACTAAGTAGGTTGTGGCTCTGAATCCACTTGACAAATTAATGTATTAGGCAGCCATTGTGTTCCAACACAAACGGAGCCTCTTCCCCAGGATAAAGTGGGGTGACACGCCATTTTATTATGGCATAAAAATTGGAAATGTGTGGATGCCATTGGCGATCCGTAGCAGAATGACCTTTAACATCAGACTGTGGAAAAAAAATATATTTTTGAACAAGTAAAAGCAAAATATGCCTTTTAAAATAAGCAAAAAGCGAGGCATGCCTTAAAAGAGGCAAAAAATGAAATACGCTTTTCAAAACAAGCAAAAAACAAAAATGCTTTTGGAGGAGTGCATATCCCCCCCTTTTAATTTTTTAAAAAAATTTAATTCTTCAAGTGCCAAGTGCACATTGAGTAAATATTGTCTCTGAGAATTATTAATTATCTCAGTAATATGGGTAACATTAAATTGTTAACAAAACATCTTAAATGCCTGACTGTAATAGCCAGTTCCAATATGTGTTCCAATCTATTTAGGAACACCAAACATAGAAAATTAATGTAGACAATGACTACATTTTTTGTTGCTTTCCTGTTAAGGCAATTGTAACTAGAAAGCTTGAAAATGTATCAATAGTTACATGTGCATATTCTATTTTTATTTTTTAAAATCAGAAATATTCCTTTAAAATATCAAATTATCATCACAAGTCATTACTATTATGATGATACAAATAAAATTATATGATCAATTGTTTTTGTGTAAAATCTATAATCTGCCTGGGATACAAATTTGCTGTAGCATTGCCTTAAGGGTCTTGTTCAGGCAGTTTAAGGTTGTGGCTAAAGACAGTTTTCTAAAGTTATAGTACTTTCTCTTAACTTTAGTTGTATAAGCACAAACAATTGCAAAATTTGAGAATTTTGAGAATATCTAAAAAGGAACAACTCCAAGCAACTTACACTTGAGAAATTCTAGGTCTTAGCTTCTTGTACTGAAGCATAGACAAATAACATTATATATAAGGCTTTTAGCCATTTTCAAAGGCAACATTTCCTAATGATTACAAATTCACTAGAAGTTAAATCTTTAAAATTACTAGGATGTGGAGAGAAAAACAATCTCCTAAATTACTCAATAACTCTATGATCTTGATTTGACTCTCTAAGTCCGAAGCTTAAAATTACTTTGAACCACACCTGGATAGAACTGTGATAATGCTGTTTTTGTCTTAAAAACAATTCCCTGGAGGTAAGGGAGAGGTGAGGCCAGGAAGACTTCCCTAGGCCTGGTTTGTAAAACAAAAGGAGTGCCTCTCAGGCTTTACAGAGGCTTCTCTGTGCTTTTGCATTAACTCAAATGTAAATATTTCACTGAGCATACCACCTCAGTTACACCCAAATTCCAACTGCAATTTTGCTGCTAGAAAGTAAAACCCAATTTTAAACAATATATACTCTTTAAAATTAATATTAAAAATATTACATGCATGTTACAAAGCCCTTTTTTTTTTTTTGTGTCTCCCTGCTTTTGAACTGCAGTTAGCAAGCCTGGGTCATTCTGAGACAACCACTCAGAGCAAGCCAGGTCTCTGGAAAGTAAAATCATGGTGTTACCTGATAAGCTATGTGGCACAGTGCTTTTACCATTCCCGTCTTAAAGTACCAGGTGAAAATATCTTTTGGTGGGAAATTTAATCCATTAAATGATTTATCAGCTTTTCTCACTAGTCTTTTTGCTAGCCACTACCTCATCAGGCTTGGAGACCTCTACCTTCACCCTCGGCTCTTCGGCCTTGCAGGGTGTAAGTTTCGGCCTCCCTGGTTCCTTTGCTGCACTCTGCCCGTTCTTCTTCATTCCCAATTGGGTCAGAGTTGACTTCGAGGCGTCCCAAGGAAAACCAGTGCCTTTTGAATAAGTTTAGAGCTTCCCCTCTTGGCCTCTCAGTGTACTCTGCGCTTCTACCCATTCTTACTCATTCCCTTTCAGGTCAGAGGTGACTTCGAGGCGTCACTTTCGACTTTAAGGCCAGAGGTTCTCAGACTAGGAGCATATGAAAATTTGTATTGCCTGGTACAAAGCCCATAATTTAGAGTATGGCTATTAATGATATTAAGCAGCTACTAAACTAAACAGCTGTTCTGAATTCTAGCACCTGGTGTATGGCCTGTAACTTAAAGTCACAGTCTTTAAATTATGCTAAGTGGCTGTAAAACTAACTGGAGTCCCTCGGCCGATATTTCGGCCATCTTGCCTGATTCATGCCACGTGTGTACCTTTGACACCACGTGTGTCCTGAGTTACCAGCTTTAAACTAGCTTTCAGTTACAACGTTTTACCATACCCAATAACATATGACAATAATCATACAGAACATATTTATACCGTTAAGACTACTTAACTTAAGCTTCTGACCCCTTTTACAAGCAGCTTTTCAGTAGGGCAACTTAAATCAGCTTTTGCTTTGTCTTTCAGTTTAAATCTATCTCTCACACCATTTATATCTGCCTGCCTCTGCCTCCCAAGTGCTGGAATTAAAGGCGTGCGCCACTACCAATCGGCACGCCAGGATCTCTTAACCTGTAGTTCCCCGCAATGCAGTCTTATTTAACACTCTTACTTCTTGAAGCCATGTACAACAAGATTCTATCTCATCTGAGAGATTTTTTTAATACATCCTTTTCAACCCTGATTCCTTTGGTTATAAGTAACTTTTTTACACTTAATACCGCTGCTTTTCGACTCATTCGAACTCATTCTCACCGTTAAACTCCTAGGTGAATTTAAGCGCCGGGTCAACGCCAACTCAGCCTAGTCCCGTACACTTCTTGCACGTACAACAATAATTCTACAATATTAAAATAAGGCTAGCTAGCATTGGAAATATCTCCCGTGCAGAGTGGTGTACGACATTTTACCTTTATCTTTGAATTCCTTTTTAGGCAGGGCCCTGCTTCTTAATGGTGGTTCCTTCCTCTATCCTCCATATTCGAGCTCCAAGAGTTCTTGGGCGCCATTATGAAACTGTCCCGCAGTTTCATGAACCTGGGTTCTCTCTCGAAAGGAGGAAAATGCCTGAAAAACAGAGTTCGAGAACAAAAGGACACGAAGCCAAGTTGCGTCCCAATCAAGGCTTCCCACTTTACTTTTGGGGCTTCAGTATTTATAGGAAAGCGAACTTGGATCTCTAGGTTACAGTGATATTTGCATAACATAAACAATTTGGGAGGAGTCAAGAAAGAGTCAAAGAAAGTCAGGTGTCTTGAGGGAGCTCTTGAGGGCAGCTGCCCAGGACATCTTGCAGATCTTGGCTCCAGGAAGAGGCCGGAGGCACAGCATGAGGTGGGGGAGGAGGCCAAGAGCAGATGTCCCCAGGCGGTCAGTCCGTTCACCCCCAACAATGTCCCCAGTCAGCACACATGCCAGCCAGCAGGTCTCAAAGGTGGAACTCAGAGCAGTCCTTTGTTTCAGGGACAGTAGGAGTGATCTGGCGGTCTCCGGTGGTAGACTCTGGAGTCTCTGAGTTGAGGCAGATGGAAGGAACCCAACAGATGTGGAAGAGAAATAATATCTGAACACAGACTGTGATCTTAATTACTTTTAAGGATGAAAATATTATCTCTGACTCTGTTGCCTGCTCTTAGTACTCCTCTCCTCCTATTGGGTTGCCTTGGGCAGCCTTGATATGAGGGCTCTTGCTTTGTCTTAGTGTATCTTGCTTTATCCTGTTTGGCTGAGATTTCTTGGAGGTCTGATCTTTCCTGAAAAGGAAATGGAAGGGGAGTGGTGAAACTTCCCACAGTTTCACGAAAGGGGTTCACTCAGCCAGGAGGGAACAAAGGACCTGAAATAAAGGGTTTGAAATGCAAAGAGAAAACACGAAGCCAAGTTGCATCCCAATCAAGGCTCCACTTTACTGAGAATAAATCAGGGTTTTTATAGTCACAAGAGAAACCGAAACCAAGTCTCTAGATTATACTGCAAAGAAAGTTCAGGTGCCAAAAGTCCCCAGGTTCAGAAGACCTTCAGGCGGCAGACATACTCAAGCAGTGGGCGTGCTCAGGCGATGAGTGTACACAGGTGATGGGCATACTCAGGCGGCTTCTTCAAAGACGAACCGACAGTCAACAGAGAGCATCTGTCTTAGCTCCCAGGTGCTAGCCTCCAAGCAGAGGCTGCCAGAAGTCCGATGGCTGAAGTGAAGGGGGAAGGTAACAGAGTGGATCTGGGGGAGAGGGGGGATTGGGGGAGCTAGGAGGAGTAGAGGGTGGTTGAGTTATATTGCATTTTTATGAGAGAAGAATCTATTTTTAATAAAAGAATAAAAATGGAAAACTGTCTAAATATGTAGTTTCCTTTGAAGGACAAACATCTGTAATTGAACACACACCACTAAGTAGACCTAGAAACAGTTGTTTCCGGGCTGAAGGTTCACCTCCAAAGAATGGTAGAATATTCTTGAAGTTCCTTGTATGTACTGAAAATGTTCGAGCCATGCAGATAAATCATTGGTCATTCCTAGAAAAAGCTGACGAAACAGAATGAGACTCACAGACTTAAATGCCTTGGGCAAACAATTCTGTATACCCTTGAGGGGCACTAAAAATAGAAGCCCAGTTTAAAAGTCTAGGACTCACGTAACCAGGAATTACTAAACCAGGTTGATACTCTGTGTGGGTGTTTCTTCATAAACTAGGTTACTAACGGACAATAACTTTGTTCAAAGCCTCGGAAAATACCTTAAAGAATCAAGCTCAGCTGCCAATCAATCTGATATCAAATGACTAGACAAATTGCTACGAGAAGAAACAGCACTGAAACTTAAGGACTTGCTAGAAAACCAACCCATTTCTCTTTCTGGCTGTGAGTTTGTTCAAACTGTCAAAAAAGAGAAAATCTCCTGGACTCCATTATCTTTCTGTGGAATAATCATTACTGGGTTACATGCAAAATGTATGTGAAGACTTGAGTGCTGTGACATAACGTGCAGCCAGAATAATGGGTCATAGTTTTAATAAAATGCTCACAAAATGCTCCCATCATACGGTAAGGGGCTTCAACCGGAGGCCCTCTGTGTTAGAAGCTGTCCCAAAGAATGTTCTATGCTAACTTAGAGGGTGAGAAATGAGGGCTCAGCTGACAAGAACCAAACAAAAATGGGAATCATACTCTAATATGCTCTTTGAATGTCTTTTCAAGTAAAAGACTCTTTGGACCAAATAGAAACGATCTCCGATGTAAAGATTCATTCTTTTGAACTGTGGAAATTGTCTTTGTGCCCAGAGACTTTGTCCAAGCTATTTGTTTTTCAGTTTTGGAGGAATTACTTTCATTTATTTATTTTGTGTTTTGAGAGAGGGTCTGACAGGGTTCAGGTTGGATCCAAACTCACTATGTATCCAAGGATGAATAGCCTTTGGAATTCTGATCCTCCTGCTTCCATCTCCCACGTCTGTGACTGCAGGAGTGTACTGCCACTCCAAGCAGAAGGCATTATTTTAAAAATATACTTAATTTTATTAAAATCAGTTTGTTGGTTAAGGCTGCTTTATTGAATATGTTAAACTCCAATAAATGTCAATAAAATAAACATTCTTGTACTTATCTGCATTTATTTCTTTCTGAGGGAAGTTTAGCCAACAAAATTGATGACCCAGAATTGATATAATTCTATCAGATGCTGAAAAGGTAATTTTAAGTCAATATAGATTTTTTTCTCCATGAAAAATATGTACAGTGGCTAAAAACCAACTAGCATTGATGTTTGTTTAGTGACAGCCATCTTTATCCTCTGAACAAGAGAAGGTCCAGTGTACACAATGACTGAAGGAGTGGGAGGATGCCTCGTCTTCAATGGACTATGTCTCCTTGTTGGCTCACGATGGCGATGGCGTACTCATTGCCAATTCTATAACCTGTCCACATCTACAGTGAAAGCCATTAGAGGAGGGGTAGATTTTTCCAAACCCCAGCTACATGAGATGTGAGAGAAAAGTCAAAGAGGAGATGGACTGAGTTTTCCCTGACACTACGATAGTTTGTCCTGGCACAGTTTGTCCCGGCTTTCATCTCGTATGATTCATTGGCTTTGTCTACTGATGCTTCCCTGAAGGCCAGGCTGCACTGTCGTCAGTGATAATTGGCAGTCATTCATCATGAGGAGATTATGGTCTTTTGTTCATAAAGTACTCAGTGAAGTGTTCAGTAAGGCGATCACAGAAGCATTAGATATCGGTAAGTAGTTATCATGAGACAAAATTAAATTATTGCAAGGCCTTCCAAGGACAGACCCATTATGGCAGATCACAGCCGTGGATAAGACACGAGCAGAAGACAGACAGGCAATGTGGCACAGGGATTGCTGACCTTGGGAAGCAGTAGCAGAGAGCCTGGAAAGGCTGCGGTGTGTGAGAAGGAGTAGAGCGTCAGCAGGGAGAGGCGAGATGGCACATAAGGAAGTGACTCCTGGGCTGGTAGATTAGCAGTGTTAGAATTATTCCCTGAGATGGAAATACTCAGGAAGCCAGCACACAGAGAGGGACAGAAAGTGAATAGACAACAGGTAGGCTTAAATACCAGATAGTATCAAAAAAGCAATGGGATACGGAGAAATACAAATTTTCTAGAATAGTACCTAAAAGGGTGTCAAAATGAGAGGCATCGAGGACTTATGACCCAGAAATATTTCCATCATGGCTCAGACCTGCCTTTCACGACTCAATAGATTTTAGCTAAATATGACTATTCAGTATAATAAGACCTGAGAAAATATAGCAATGAATATCAAAAGGATTCCCAAGGTTAGTATTTTATTTAATAATTCCACTATTAGGGAACTAAGGAACTAAGCACTGGTTTATATAATGCACACAAAAGATGTATAGAGTAGCAGCAAAAGGAGTCAGACTGGACATCCAACAAGATGGCCGAAAACAGCCACTCACATACAGCAACACACAGATAATCAGCCTTGAGAATTAGTTTTCTTGTCAACTCTTAAAAAATGTGAATTCTTTGGTTTACTTTCCCCACTGAACAAATCATCAGAACAAAGCATGGGCATGAAATAAAAACCACACAGCATCTCCCCAGTTTGTCCGATCGATCTGGGGTCCAGGAGCGGCTTCCCCAGCCATTGGCCCCCAGATGGCCACAACTGCTCAAGGATTCTCACCTGGGCCTGGAGAGCCTGTTTCCTGGATCTGGGTGCTGGCTGGAAACCCGTGTGGTGCCATGTGGAGCCTATCACAGGGATCCTCAAAACACAACCGCTAGGTACCCCCTAGAATGAGTGGTGACTTGTAGAACTCAATATGGAAGCCACAGTTGTTTCTGTATTACTCCTGGGAGTGACACCTGTCATTTCTGTCATAGGCTATTGTTAGTGACCAGTCTTGATACAGTATGGGAGGATTCTGAATTCAGGAGGCCCAGATCATTAAAGGACATCTTGGAATGGGAATCTAGCTATTTCATGCATGATAATGATAATGACAACCTATTAACTGAGTGGGAGAGATGGCTCAGCTGTTAAGAGTGCATGGCACTTTTGTAGTGGACCAGAGTTCTATTCACAGCATGCATGTCAAGAGTCACACAACTATCTGTAACTCCATCCTTAGGTGTTCCTATGCCCCTGTACAACTCCACGGGTACCTAGAGAAACGTGCATCTACCCTTCCCTCATAATTTACAAGGAAAAGGTTAACTGAGCAAAATAAAAAATAAAAACCTTAATTATTTTAAGAAAAGGACAATATAGATAACAGATATTGTTTGTCTATATTATTAATTTTTACAATAATTTTAAATTTATGTTCTTTTTTATTACGTAAGTATTCTGTCTGCAGGTACTTCTGTATACCAGGAGAGGGCATCAGACCCCTTTATAGATGGTTGTGTGTTGCCATGTGGTTGCTGAGAATTGAACTTTGTACCCTGGAAGAGCAGCCAGTGTTCTCAACCACTGACACACCTCACTAGCCCCCATTTGTCTATATTATTAACAATGGTTTGTTTCTTTTTTTCTGTATAGATTTTGACACATTATAGGAATTATATAGTGGGTTGGAGAGATGGCTCAGCAATTAAGAGCATTTGCTGCTCTTCCAGAGGGCCAGTTCCCAGCACCTGTGTGGAGGTCTAGTAGCAAGTGGTCTGTAACTCTAGTCGAAAGAGATCTGATGTCCTCATCTGACTTCTCTGCATGCCCTTACATAACATATGCCCATAAAGACATACCCATAAATAAAATTAATAAAAATAAATCTTTAAAAAGATTTCATAACTAGCACAATTTGTTCATTATATTCTTTGTAAATGCTAAAGAAACCCAGAATAATTATTGACCAGTCAATATTAATTAGTCTTACATTCAGTATGAACATGCATAATACAAACCAAAGGTGAAGTATTCCACTAACGCCATCTGACTAGGTAAACATACAACGCAGAGATTTGAACGGAGCCAAACGCCTCAGAGCACAGGTGTCACATATGCACGCAAAGACAACAACTAGACTTTTGGCTGGCGGCTGTGAAGCTAATTTAGATAACAGATATTGTTTGTCTATATTATTATTTTTAATATAGAAAAGGTACTAGAAAGGTACTTTGTGCCTAGGTGAGGTGGCTTCTCAGGCAAGTTTCTAACTTCAGACTCCATTGATTTTCTGCAGATGTTTATTAAATGCTTAATAGATATTGAAAGGATAACGCTTTCTTATTCAGCTGCACCACAAGTCCAAGATTCACGAGGAATTTCAAGGTGTTTTTGGAAAGAAAAGTTGCTGCAAATATTTATGTTTCACTTGCTCCATGAAATCCAGACACTGCCACAGCACACCCCAGAGCTTGGCATTTTGAGGCATGAAAAGCAATACAGACGTTTTCTGCAGCATTAACAACTTCAGTTGCTAGCTCCATGGATGGGGCCATATCTGTGATTCTGCGCATTTAACCCTGAGCAGCGCCTGTTGACACCCAACAGAGGTCGATCCTGGTATTTTATTATTTACTGGTATTTCCTTCTGCAGGATGTCCGCTCTGCTTGTCTTCCCGCATGAGAGAGTGCAGATGTTCCTGAAAACTTCTTTGCTGTGGTGGATTGACTCGAAGCAAAGAGGCTGAAAGAGAAGGGGCGGAGCTTAAGTGGAGCTGTCAGGACCAGCCAGGGAGCAGCAGCAGGCTATGGCTTTGCCCCTATGGAGACTGAGCTGTTCTCCAGGAAACAGATACACTTTTGTTTCTGCTGAATCAGAGAACAAAATGTTCTGCTGCTCTTTTAAAGATTCGAGATCCAAATGTTACCACGACAAGAATGCTCTTGGATAATCTGTTTCCATGAAAAGTCACTAAGATGTTTCCTGGAGTCTGTGGTACAGAGAACTGGATACTGGGAAGGTGGGTCCAAAGATCTTGAAAGATGTTATGTGACTGCAAAGAGGGATGAGTGAGCTCTTATGAAGTCCAAAAAGTTTTTAGACATCTCTATCAAGATATCACTCAAAAGATAAGACCACTGCACCCTGTGAAGGGATTTAGAAGGTTGCTTGTGATATAGACGCCAATAACATTTTTAACAATATGACACAGTGCATGTTTGAGCAGGTGGGTTTCCTGGCAGACGGAAAATAACCAGTCTGCCCCAGGGAAGGAAAGAGCCTCAAGGATGTTGCTCTTCAGAGGCTACATTGAGAAGATGCATCTAGCTTATTCATGCACTATGACTATAAACACATTCCACAAGGGGATGATGCTCTTAATCATATGTAAAGGAATACACAGGAGAAAGTCAGACACAAGGGTGTGGGCTAAGCCAAGATTCAAAAGCATAGTTGGGCTTTTGGACATACGTTTGCACCAAAGCAGACCAAATATCTGCACCGTGGAATGCAGAAACATCTCAGTCACATTCAAACCACAAATTAGGCAGAGGGTCCATAAAAATTAGTTTGAGAAGTGAAAAAGAAGTCCCTGACCTCATTTCTCCCACACTGGCAAGATGGTTGCTACTACATCAGAGCTTAAATGAAATGAATGCACAATGGAAAGACAGAGTAAGGCAGAGAGATGCTGAGGTACGGGCTCAGCCTTCAAACTTTCACAGCCAAGAACTTCTGCCAATCAAATCCTTTAATGATTGAACGCAGCGCTTCCAAGGTGGGCTGAGTCTGAGGTCTTTCTTGGTACAATCTTCTTTGAGAGAGCCTGACTGGCTTTATCATCATCATCAGCTTCCTCATGGGGAAGTAGGGCGGGCTCTCTGAGATGGTCAAAGGTAAGTTCATGATTAACAAGACATGACAGTTGTCTATCTAGAAGAAGAATGGAAAATAGAGAAAAATAAATTTCTTCCATTTATATTTTCATTCCCAGGACCACGTATGGTGGGAGTGATGATACTATTTCATTAATATAAGTAGAATTAGTAACTTGTATGCATTATCTTGTATAAACCTCATAGGAACCCAATGAAGTAGATGTGTTCACCTTGTTAATGAAAAGTTAGAGGGCAAATTAATTCATGATTTACCAAAAATAGTAAGTGAAAGTCTGTCTTTGAGCCACATTCCTAATCTCATAGACCATTCTTTTCCCAGTAGCCAGTGTTTCTTTCCTTTACAGCCTGGCATAAAGTGGCTCACACAGCACTGTTAAAGAGGTCAGCCACTCTCTGTTATTTCTTGGAAAGTCCAAAATGCTTCAAGGGTCTCCTCATCCGCCCTAGTCCTTGCCTAGGAAGCCATCTCATCATGTGTCCATCAAATGGTTGCCATATCATATCATATCATATCATATCATATCATTAGTTCCCTTGAGGTCTTTATAAAATAAATAAATTTTATTTATTGTGCTCATTTCTATCTGATAATTTAGAACTATTTTGTATTAGCTTATCTTTTGACCCTCATTTTAGCATTCATGCTTCATGATATTGTGAACTTGGTCTGCCTCCTCTTCCTTCTCCTCCTCCTCTCCCTTCTTTGTGGAACTCAGATAAGCTCAGTGCCTAACAGACAAGAGACAATCTATAAATACTTAATTTGTTCATATGCATAAATATGTTGTTATGAGTCTTTTACATGATTTGAAGTAAAGGAGAAAGATCAAAACCAGCCCCATCTTTGTTTCTGTCCTCTGCCTTTGCCCACGGGTACTCTGTCACTGTATTTATGAAATGTCGAGTGTTAGTTTGCTCATCTTCTGTCCAGTGTTCAAACTCACTACAGTGTAATGGAAGACAGTTGCGCCACAGATGGCCATCGGTCCACCATTCCTGTTCTGTAATGCTTGGAGGTGACAGCCCAGCCTTCAGTGGTGTCTCCCAGAGTCTTCTTCCTGCATGGGAAGACAGTCCTGGGACTAGCCCTCGATGATGATGAACCAGATGGATCCTTTCTGAGATGACTTTTAAGCATCAGATGAGCTTCCCACAGGGTTTGTTTTAGCTAACTACAATCAGCATGATGAAGTCTTAGTGGTAGATGACCCAAGGAAAATCGCTTGCTCCTTAGGTGTAACACTGGCACTTTAAACAAATAAAATATATGCCACATATCTTCAGGATTTATTTATTCTAATGTCTGTTTTGCTTATATTTGTAATAATAGGTGAGAGAAATCCTAGAAGATTTGGTGGAAATCTTGGACCAGGTTTACAGTCTTTCTGAATTAGGAGACATAGCAAAGATATTTTATATTTTTTTTTCTAATTTTTCAAGTTTAAAATATTCTTTCAAAAAGAAATCACTACAATGTTGCTTTTTATTGGTAGGCATGGGTTTCTGCTTACTGAATCAAAAGTGTCAAGAGAGGGGAGCTTGCCGCTATGGACTTTTGAAAGGTATTAGAAAAATTCTGAGCAGGGCAAGGCAGTTTTTGACTCTATGTTAATACAGTAACAAAGGCCATGTGAGTGGATTTCCCTAAAATAGAGCTGAGCTGCTTAGATTCCCCATAGGCCTTCCAGTCAAGCGAAATAACAATTTTCTTTGCAGCTACTAGAGCCCTGCCTTAGCTCACACTGGTTTATCACTTATCTTTGCTCAGATGAAGCAAGGCCTTTGAGAAAGACCATATTAAGTTGGAAGAGTCCAATGAAAGGCTTTTTTTAAAGAACAAGATTCAGTTTGACTCATGGCGTCAAGGGAGATTTGACCCATTTAGAGGGAAATGTATGGCTACAGGAGTGTCAGACAACAGGGCACGTATGCTTTGTCACATACTGCAGAGGTAACATGTGACTGCTGCTTTTCATATCCTTGCTGACCAGGAAATAGAGTCCTCATGCTAGAACCAGAAATGGACATAACCCCCAGCCCCGCCACCAGCATGCAGGCTACACTGCTCAAAGGGTCCAGAGTTTCCAAGAACAGCTGGAGACCAAGTATTGAAACACATAACTTAGGGAGAACATTTTAACACCAAACCATAGCAGTCCATGATTAAATTCATCTTTCACAATTATTGTTTTGGAGTACAGAAAACATATAATATCTGTTTTTCTAAACGACACAAGCTGGAGAGAGAAACGTCTTTTAAAAACTGTTGATATGAAATACATATTGATTACATATCTTGTACAAACCCTGATGGATTTTTCATGGACTAAACAGACCTTAGCATTCTTGCAAAATAGCAACTCCACCACACACCACCGAAACCATTCCACAGTTCTTTATAATGAGAATAATCGCTAACAAGTCTTGTAACACACTAACCTAGTCCTCCTCTTTTTAGAATGTATCTAAATGATATCACATGTTATGGTAGTGGTCTGTATCTGACTTCTCAACACTGAATATTTAGCTGGCAAACTCTACCCTGTCCTTCTTACATACTTGTACACCATCCATTCTTACTGCTTCCATTAAATAAATACACCCACCCTTTGTTTAGACACTCTACCCCATAGACATTTGTATTGTAGCCAATGTGGCTTGAGGTTATTCTAAATGGCTCTTTCAGTTAAGTGCTTTCTAGTTGTCTCTTAGTGAAGCCAAAACTGTATTTTTATACAATGTATGTGCTGGTAGCTAGATCAGAAGAATATTAGATACCACCAAAATTCTTTCTGTGATGGCTGAGCCAGTTAACATCACCACTAGCAGTGGTTGAAGACTTGAGCCGCTTTGTTAGCACTTAGAATGTTTTGTTTTTATTGTTTTAACCACTCTAGGGGGTAGTGATAATATACTGTGATTAAATTGGTATTTCCTCCATGACTTATGAATTTGATATGGGAATTTATTGTTATTCATTTGGACAGTGTGATGTTTTGAGTGAGATATGTACCCCGTAGGCTCAGGTATTCAAACCCTTGGTCCCCTAGTTGGTGGCATTGCTTAGGGAGGTTGTGGAGCCTTTAGGAGGTGGAGCCTTGCTGCAGGGACTGAGGTGGATGGTGAGAACTTAGAGCCTTGCTTCGCTTGTAGTTCACGCTCTCCATATGCTTTGTGTGGTTGATATGTCATCTCTAGTCCCCTCTGCCATGGTTCCTCCATCACCATGACTCCATGTCTGGGACCATTGATCAAACTCTTTCATCCATAAGTCATTTTGGTCATGGTGTTTATCACGGAAACAAGAAGTGACTCA
>JADRCC010125068.1:0-10882 GCA_019843855.1 Hylomyscus alleni
CCCAGGATCTTCTAGCTTTCATAGTCTCTGGTGAGAAGTCTGGTGTAATTCTGATAGGCCTGCCTTTATATATTACTTGACCTTTTTCCCTTACTGCTTTTAATATTCTTTCTTTGTTTAGTGCATTTGGTGTTTTGATTATTATGTGGCAGGAGGAATTTCTTTTCTGGTCTAGTCGATTTGGAGTTCTATAGGCTTCTTGTATGTTCATGGGCATCTCTTTCTTTAGGTTAGGGAAGTTTTCTTCTATAATTTTGTTGAAGATATTTACTGGCCCTTTAAGTTGGAGGTCTTCACTCTCTTCTATACCTATTATCCTTAGGTTTGGTCTTCTCATTGTGTCCTGGATTTCCTGGATGTTTTGGTTTAGGATCTTTTTGCATTTTGCATTTTCTTTGACTGTTGTGTCAATGTTTTCTATGGTATCTTCTGCCCCTGAGATTCTCTCTTCTATCTCTTGTATTCTGTTGTTGATGCTTGCAACTATGTTTCCTGACTTCTTTCCTAAGATTTCTAACTCCAGAGTTTTCTCTCTTTGTGATTTCTTAATTGTTTCCACTTCCATTTTTAGGTCCTGTATGGTTTTGCTCAATTCCTTCACCTGTTTGTTTTTGTTTTCCTGTAATTCGTTAAGGGATTTTTGTGTTTCCTTTTTAAGTGCTTCTACTTGTTTACTCGTGATCTCCTGTAACTCTTTATGAGATTTTTTTTGTTTCCTCTTTAAGGGCTTATACCTCTTTACCTGTGTTCTCCTGTATTTCTTTAAGGGAGTTATTCATGTCCTTCTTGAATTCCTCTATCACCATTGTGAGATATGATTTTAGATCCAAACCTTGCTTTTCAGGTGTTTTCCGATATCCAGGACTTGCTGTGGTGGGAGTACTAGGTTTTGATGAAACCAAGTAGTCTTGGTTTCTGTTGGTAGGATTCTTGCGTTTGCCTTTTCCCATCTGTTGATCTCTGATGTTAGATGTTCTTGCTGACTCTTACTAGAGCTTGTTCCTCCTGTGAGTCTGTAAGCCTGTGTCAGCACTTCTGGGAGATCAGCTCTCCTCTGGTAAAACCTGGGCACAGATGGCTGTGGATCAGTCATCCCTCCTGAGTCCTGGGGTCAGATCATATCCTGGAGACAAGCTCTCTACTTTTGGGAAAGGTGCAAAGAGGGCTGTGTGTCTGTTGTCCCTCCTAGGTGTGGTCTGAGGTAGAAATGATCCTGACCAAGCTGCTCTGTGACTTGTGAGTCCTGTGCCTCCAGACTGGTCCTGCCTTAGAAAGTCACCAGGGAGAAAATGGCAGATCTCACCTGGGTCCCTGGGTTAAAGCACTCCCTGAAGGCAGGCTCTCTGCTTGCCAGGAAGGAGCAGAAAGGGTTGCAGATCCACTCCGGAAACTTGGAGGCTGAGAGGAACCTGTCCCTGCTGCCTTGCAGGACTAGTGAGGCCTGTGACTACTGGCTGGTCCCTCCTGAGTCCCTGGGTTAAAGCACTCCCTGAAGGCAGGCTCTCCACTTGCAGGGAAGGGGCAGAGAGGGTTGCAGATCCACTGCTAGAACTTGGAGACTCTCACTGTAAATTCTTATATGCAGTTGTCTCATTGTTTCTGGAAGACATTGTTTCCTGAAGTTATCCATTACTTCTGGATCTGAAGACTTTCTGCCCCATCTTTTGCAATGTTCACTGAGTCTTGGGGGTAGTGTGGCATAATATACATATATACATACATACATTACATACATACATATATTTGTATATACATACATACATACATACACAATACATGCTTACATACATTTAGGAATGAGCATTTTGCATTCTCTTGTTTTCTTCAATTTGGCAAATCATAGGTCTCTGTGTTAACTACCTTTGACTTCCAATAGAAGCTTCACTGATGAGGGTTGAGAGATGCATTGATCTATGGGTTTAATGATAAGTCATTGGATAACAGATTAATAGTATATCTATTTATCAGTATAATAATAATACATTCTTCCCTAGGGCCTATGATCTGTCTGGCTATAGGTTCTGATGTAATATAGATTTCTTCTTGTGGAACATTTTAAAAGTTCATTACTTCCCTGTTACTATTGCACCAGCAAGCATGCCTTGCCAGGACAGATAATTGTAGCTTGAAAGGTTATAGAATTCATATCTAGGTGAAAGTGAAAATTATTTTTCTCCTGTAGTGGTATGCATAGCACTTTCTAACATTGTGAAACCTAGCCAATAGGAATGAACATGCCAAGTGAGTATGAGCATGCCATTTTGGTTTGGTTTGATTTGGTTTCATTTTGGTTTTGGTTCAGGAGTTTTGGCTCTTGGAGATAGCACTATCAGCCCAGATAAGAAAAGTTTATTAAAACTATATAAGTATATTTATACATGGAATTATGTACATTATAGGTTTTCTTTTTGGTAAATAGTTAAAATAGTATGATTCATTGAGGTTTTCTCAAACATCCTTATTATTAGTTTACCCACCTCCTTCTTTCTTATGTATTTAACCCCATCACCCTTCCCTAAAGAGCTACTCAATGTCCCAGAAAGTGAGAGGAGGATAAAGCATAAGAGCAGGATATAAGTTATCTAACAGGTGAAGTGGGAAAAGGAGCCCTCCTTAGGGATGGAGAGGGCAGTAACTCCAGAAGAAGTTAGAAAGAGGGTAAGGAGAATAGCCCTATACAAGTGATCTGATTGGGGATATATCTTAGTTTTCTGACTCCATTATGTTTTGTCTTCAGTGACACGGTCTTACTATCAAGGTCTGGAGGATGATTAATAGAATTACCAATAAACTGTGCTGTTTATGGGTGTATGAAATTTTATTGGCCAACAGTTCCAAAATAAGTAATACTGCTGGTATGAAACATTTTATTTCTTAGACAGTAATTTCTAGGATAACATTGTTAGTCTATCATAGAGTAGCTATTTTAAATCTCTATCTTTTTCTAATATATATGTATATTATATACATATGTATATATATGATTTTATATATACATAAAATTATAGATTAGTAAGGTTGGATAGAGTTCTATGGGTTTTAGAAGTACCCATATTTCCTTTTCTGTCTTGTCCTACTGTCCCCGTGCCACTTAATCCTTCATGATCCACTAATCTCTTGAACACTTATTTGATCATGGATTCATATGACTAATACCTAGCAAATCCTATCCTACCAGATTCAGTCTACAGATTCAATGGAATCCCCATTAAAATGTCAATGCTTCTTAGAAGTTGAAAATAAATCTTAAATTGCATATGAATACACTTTAGTGATCCAACAACAACAAAAACCTGGTGTGTCATCATCATGCCAGATTTGAAATTACTTTACATAACTTTAGTTATAAAGATTGCATCTTATTGATTTCAAAACAAACATATTGGTCAATGGAATATTATGCTTAAACTCCTACACCTGCCTGATTTTTTGACAAAGAGACAAACAATACATATAAATGGTGGTGTTCCAACTGGATATATAAATATGTAGAAAATGAAATTTGATCCTTATCTCCCTGCTTAAAATTCAACTCCTAGAGAATCAAGGACCCCCAACAGAAAATTTCAGACTCTGAGTCTATAAAAGAAGAAAGTAGGGAATATTCTCGAAATAAACAGCACAAGAAAAGACTTTTTGAACATTGCTACTGTAAGACAGGAATTAAGAGCCACAATTAATAAATGAGACCTCATGAAACTAAAGTGGTTCTGTACAGGAAAGGACAACATAATTCAATTGAAGAGGCAGCATAGAGAATGAAAAAAATATTTATAGCTATATGAGTCACATAGTGATAGTATTAAAAATATAAAATGAGCAACAGCAAAACAAAAAAGACCAAATATCAAAAAAAACAATTAAAATGTTTCATAACACTTATATGCTTTCCCTTGTAAAATAGCATTCTTACAGATTCAAAAATTGGTTTGGAGACATCATTAGAAATTCATTATTCATCTTATCAGAACATTTTTAGATAAGAAAAGAAGGTCCATATCATAGTTTATTTCATTGAAAATACTTTATTCATATATTATACTCTGATTATAGATTTCTCTCCCTCTATAATTCCCAGTTTCTCCTCAGCTTTCTTTCCACCCATATCCATGCCCTTTCTTTTTTCAAGCTTCAAAATGACAATAGCAAAATAAATCAGTAAAATATAAACACATCAGAATAAGTAAAAGCAAACAAATAGAAGGAAATGAGTCCATAAAAAGGCAAACAAACAAACAAACAAATATATAGATGCACAGACACACTTGTTTGCACATTCAGGAATCCCAGAAAAAAACCACAAAACCAGAAATTATAACATAAAACCAAATGACAGAGAGAGAGAACATAAAATATATAAAATAAATCATTAAAAAAGAAAAAAAATCGCCATTGAAAATCTGAGAAAAGAATGTCTCCACAGATGCCATTAAGTTCAGCTTCTGTTAGTCATCTAGCTGGGCATATGTCCTACTATTAAAAGGAGTTGGTTTCCCTAGTAAGACTCCCTTGAAGAAAACTAAATCTTCATTTACAAATAGTTATCAATTTAAGATAGTTTCTGGGTTAGGGATGCTGACATGTGTCTACTTGTTTCAGTTCTAGAACTCCCTCTGGTGCAGAATTGTGTAGGCATGCCTGCCTCAGTCTCTATGAATTCATATGTATGTTGGTTCTATTGTAGAGGCCCTCGTTTTCTTAGTGTCCTCCATCTCCTTCTGGCTTTTTTTTGGTTTATACATTTTTAATTAATTAATTATTTTTTATATTCCATATTTTATTCCCTCCCCATCCACCCTCCAACTCTTCCACATGCCGTACCTCCTCCCCAACCCCCTGTCTCCAAGTGGATATCCCCATCCCCCACCTTACTGACCTCTAAACTCCCTGGGGACTCCAGTCTCTTGAGGGTTAGGTGGATCATCTCTGAATGAACACATACCTGGCAGTCCTCTACTGTATATGTGTTGGGGGCCTCATATCAGCTGGTGAATGCTGCATGTTTGGTGGTCCAGTGTTTGAGAAATCTCAAGGGTCCAGATTAGTTGAGACTGTTGGTCCTCCTACAAGGTCACCCTTCTCCTCAGCTTCTTTCAGTCTTTCCCTAATTCAACAACAGGGATGAGCTGTTTCGGTCCATTGATTGGGTGCAATATCTGCATCTGACTCTTTCATCTGCTTTTTAGGTCTTCCAGAGTGCGGTCATGCTAGATCCCTTTTTATGAGCACTCCATAGCCTCAGTAATAGTGTCAAATCTTGGGGCCTTCCCTTGAGCTGGATCCCAGTCCCACCATGACACAAGGACACATGTTCCACTATGTTCATAGCAGCCTTATTTATAATAGCCAGAAGCTGGAAACAACTCAGATGTCCCACAACAGAAGAATGGATACAGAAAATGTGGTTCATTTACACAATGGAATACTACTCAGCTATTAAGAACAAGGACATCCTGAGTTTTGCAGGCAAATGGATGGAAGTAGAAAATATCATCCTGAGTGAGGTAACTCAGATCTAAAAGTACATGCATGGTATATACTCACTAATAAGTGATTATTAGCCAAAAAAAGAAAAAAGAAAGAAAAAGAAAAAAAAAGTACAGAATATCCAAGATACAATCCAGAGAACTCAAAAAGGTAAACAAGCTGAACTGTCCAAGTGAGAACACCTTAGTCCCACTTGTGAGGAAGAAGAAAGCAGTCACAAATGGTGAGGGAGGGACCTGGGAGGAAAAGTGGATGGGGGACAGTGGGAGGAGAGGGAAAATTAATCTGGTTTTGGGTGAGAGAAAGGGACTGAAGTCCTGAGGGCCAGCAGAAAGAATGGAAACAGGGCTGGTGAGATGGTTCAGTGGGGAAGAGCACTGACTGCTCTTCGGAAGATCATGAGTTCAAATCCCAGCAACCACATGGTGGCTCACAACCACCCGTAATGAGATCTGACGCCCTCTTCTGGTGCGTCTGAAGACAGCAACAATGTATATTGCATATAATAAATAAATAAATCTTTTTTAAAAAAATGTATACAGGATGCTAACGGTTTAAAAGAAAAAGAAAAAGAAAGAATGTAAACAGGAAACCTCAGGAAATAGGAGGTTGGGAGGACCTTCCAGAATGCACTAGATACCTGGGAGGTAAGAGACACTCAGGACTGAAAGAGAGGGACCCTAGATGAAATGCCCAACAGTAGGGAATTGGAACTTATAGAGTGCACCTCCAGCAGGAAGACAGGGCAACAAATGAAGGCAGGCATCCCATAGTCAAAACTCTGACCCATAATTGTTCCTGTCTGAAAGAACTACAGGGAAGGAAAAGATGATCCCTCTGGCTTTTAAACTTCTACATTCTCTTATTCAGAGTTTCCCTGAATCCTGAGGGAAGGGATTTGCTGTAAATATCCAGTTAGGGTTAGGGATCGAAAGTCCTTTACTCTGCTAGCTGTGCATCTCTTTATTTGTTCCCACCTGCTACAGGAGAAAGCTTTTTTGATGGTGGCTCAGCAAAGCACCGATCTCTGTGTATAACAGAATACTGTAAGGATTCGGTTTTTTTACTATTATTTTTAGAACAATAGTCTTTAGTCTTACCTTAGGTCCCTGGACTATAAAGTCTCAGATTGTTGATCACCCAAGCAATGTCAAAGTGTTGGTTATGAGTTCTGTCTTGTGAAGTGAGCCATAAATTAAATCAGATATTGGTTGTTTACTTACTCCCACAATCATTGTGCACCATTACAGTAAGGATACCACTGTAAATCAAAGGTTTTGTAACTAAGTTGGTGTTTGTTTCTCTTTGGTAGGATGCAGAGTACCTTTTGGTACCAAGAACACTATGTCCTTAGGGCTGAAGGCTCTAGGTTGGCATCTGTTCCACTTCTCTTTGTGCAATGAATTATGTAGGTATTATCTTCACTGGGCCTTGCTGTCAGTTTGTGGAGAGCAGTGTATAGGTTTAGCAATAGCCTAAGTTGTTTAAAGTTCACATGGAGCTGCTTTGCCCAATAACTCAATTAGATATAACCCATTCTCAGTACTAGAAGCTTCATTTGGTGACAACACATGTCCAGTTAAGTCCCTGTCTCACTCATTATTTGGCAATTTTATTTAGTTTTCCTTTTTATATGTTTATATTTTAAGAAGCTTCTAGTGTATTAGGTTTTCATACTACTCCTAAAATGGCTCTTAATTTTATTTAGCTGTCTCTCTTTGTATTCCACCCTCTTCCCCTTCCCCCCCCTCACTTGATCCTCTCATCTAGTCTACCACCCCCATCCATTCATCACTATGTATTCTATTTCCTATTTCTTAGGAAAATGTATCTGTCATTTATTCTAAACCTAACCACTGTGGTTATACAGATTATAATTTGCTTATTATTAACTTAACAGGTAATATATACATATAAAGTAATGCACGCATTATTTTTCTTTCTGTATCTGGGTTGCCTCAGTCAGAATGACTTTAACTAATTCATTCTATTTACCTGTGAATTTCATGATTTCATTGTTTATGGCTGAATAGTATTTCATTACATAAATATACTGTATTTTTTATCTATACTTCTGTTGAAAGCTGTCTGGGGATCTCCAATTCTAGTTATCATATGAATAGATCAGCAATGAATGTGGTTGAGCAAGTGTCCTTGTTATAGGATAGAGTGTCCTTTGGGTATATGCCTAAGAGTAGTATAGATGAATCTTATAGTAGAACAATTCCCAGCTTTCTGAGGAACCTCCACACTGGTTTCAGTAGTAACTATACAAGTTTGCACTCTTAGCAACAGTGGAGGAGTGTTAGCCTTACTCCTCTACAACCTTGCCAGCATAAACTATGATTTATTTATTTATTATTTATAATTATATATAATTATAAATATGTAAATTATGTAATTATAAATTATAAATAAATGAATAATATATACTTTATTTATATTTGTTTTATTTATCTTTGACATTCTGACAGGGTTAAGATATGACATATCAAAATAACTTTTGTTTTGTATTTCCTTGATAACTAAGGAAGCTGCACATTTCTTGATGTGTTTCTTATACATTTGAGTATTTACTTTTGAGAACTCTGTGTTTAGTACTGTTTTTTAATTGATTCTTTTTTCTTCTTGATATTCAGTTATTTTTTTTTGCTTTGCTTCTTAGTTCTTGATATATTTTATATATTAGTTGTCTATGAGTTGTGAAGTTGGTAAAAAATCTTTTCCCATTTTGTAGGCTGCTCCTTTGTCCAAACAATGGTGTTCTTGTTTGTGCAGATACTAAGATTCATGGGGTCCTATTTATGAATTCCTGTTCTTATTGTCTATACTAAAGCGATTCTGTTCAAAAATTATTTTTCTGTGATAATGAGCCTGTGACACTACCTGGATTTCTCTTTGTTCCATGTATCTGATTTTTCTTTTTCTCTTCTTTATTTTTCTTTTCTTTCTTTCTTGTTTTTAAGGTCTTTGATCCATTTGTAATTGAGTTTTATGAAGGCAATAAATATGGATCTGTTTCATTATTTTACATGCTGTCATCCAGTATGACACATACCAATTATTGAAGGTGCTGTGTTTTCTCAGTATATATTTCTGGATTTTTTTAAAAGCAGGGAAGGGAGGATGGGATATGATGTTTGCAGAAGGGAAACCCAAAAAGAAGATAACATTTGAAATGTAAATAAATAAAAGAAAAAAGAAAAAAGACAAAACAAAAATAAGATATCCATAAGTATATTGATTTTATCTGCGTTTTTAATTTTATTCCATTGTTTGTCATATGTGTTTCCTGTGCCAGTACCATGCTGTTCTTATTATTATTGGTTTGAGGTACAATTTGAGGTTGGGGGCAAAAATGCTTCCAGAATTTATTTTAAATATCCTGTGTGCTTCCATAAGAACCTGGAAATTGTCCTTTGAAGATCTATGAAGAATTGTGTTGGAATTTTAATGGATAATACTTTAAACCAATAAATCGCTATTAGTAGGATTGTCATTTATACTATGTTAATCCTACAGATCGATTAGCATGGGAGATCTCCTAGCTTCTGGTATCTTCTTCAGTTTCTTTCTTCAGTGTCTTAAATTTTTTATCATATAAGCCTTTCATGTGCTTGGTTAGAGTTACTCTAAGATATTTCATATTTTTTGAGAATATTATAAAAGATGTTATTTCTCTGATTTATTTCCCAGTCTATTTGTCATTTGAATATTATCAGACTCCTATTATTTAGTTTTGCATCCAGCAACATTGTTAAAAGTGTTTATCAGTTATTGGAGTTGGAATTTATAGAGTCAACTTTATATACAATCATAAAATCTGCAAATAAATATACTTTGACCTTTGATTTCTTCTTTGTAACCCTTTGATCTCTCATTTTTTTTCATTACTCTAACTTAAACTTCAAGTAATATATTTAGTAGATATGGAGAAAGTGGACAACCTTGCTTTGTTCCTGATTTTAATGTAAATGTTTTGAGTCTCTTTGCATTAATGTTTATGTTTACTGTGGGCTTGCTGTTAATTGCCTATCTGGAATCATGTGCCTTATATTCCTAGTCTCTCTAGCACTTTTATCATGAACAAGTATTTGTTTTGAGGAAAAGACTTTTCTGCCTTTATTGAGATGCATGTAATTAATATCTTGAAATTTGAAATCTCTTTATATGGCGTATTACATTTTTCTTTTTCTTTTTTTTCCGAGACAGGGTTTCTCTGTGCAGCTCTGGCTGTCCTGGAGCTCACTGTGTAGACCAGGCTGGCCTCGAACTCAGAAATCCTCCTGCCTCTGCCTCCCAAGTGCTGGGATTAAGGGCGTGAGCCACCACCGCCCGGCTGCATTTTTCAATTTATATATATTGAATGATCCCTGCATGTCTGAGATGAAGCCTATTTGATCATGGTGGATGATCTTTGTGATATATTCTTGGATTTTGTTTACAAGTATTTTATTGAGTATTTTATTGCCTAGTAGAGCTGATGCATCTTGGTGAAGACATATAGTCCTGGGCATTATTGATTGTACTTTTAAGTTAGCAAATATGTGTCTGGGTTTAGAATGATCACCATTCTATATACTGATATCTGGTCTTGTCTTTATTGAATAGGAATTTTGTATCTTGATTTCTGCTATCTCTGGATGGAATGGATGTGTATTGTCTGGTATGAAATTCTTCTGGGATCCATACCAGGTGTGGTCACTGTGTTCTCTGTAGAACATGTTTCTAGGTATTGAGAACTGACACATAAGTTTGGATAGGTTAGATTGGGGTTGCTGAGGAGTCCACAGGAGGGAGGAAAATAGAGTATTCTACCAGAATCTTCTTGATTTCCTGGGATTGGGAGCAGAGAGTGAAGAAAGCCCACAACAGGTAGTTTTGTTACAGAGATGAGGATGAGAGCCGGAAATTGGATTTGGAAGAGAAGGAGAAGTGATGATCAACAATTAGTGTACCTACTTTTCTGATCAGTTCCAGGGAATGCCCACTAGAGTTAGGGGCTGGCACACATTATGAGTTTAGGGAAGTAAGGTTGGAGAATAAGATGTTTATGATCTACATAAAATGGGAGGCAGGAATAGATGGGAGGCTGCAGCAGGTAGTCTATTACAGAGTTGGGGGTGAGACTGTAGGATTAGATTTGGAGGAAAGGAGGGAGGTGAGAAGACCTTTAGTTAGCCAATTTATTTCCCTGGCTAGCATACCATTCCAAATGATCATATCTTAATATGGATACAACTTGTTTTGTTTTGGGGTTTTTTTTTTTGGTTTTGTTTTGTTTTGTTTTGTTTTTCGAGACAGGGTTTCTCTGTGTAGCCCCGGCTGTCCTGGAACTCACTCTGTAGACCAGGCTGGCCTTGAACTCAGAAAACCACCTGCCTCTGCCTCCCAA
>JADRCC010125085.1:0-10730 GCA_019843855.1 Hylomyscus alleni
ATATATATATATATATATAATTTCTTTGTCTCTGCTCAGTTTGAGAAGCCAAAACTTTGAATTTTTCAGAGTAAGTTAACTATTAAAGCCTCAGATACATCAAAAAGAAAAAATATGTTGCTTATTTCAAGATACTTTTGGCTAAGATCTCATCTTAAGCTCACCACAAGACCTAATCTTTTAATAGAAACTAACTGGTGAGACAAATAGCCTTGCAATATCAAAAAAGGTTTATCACTTGTTTTTAATTATGCTCAATTATGATCATGTTTTTTGCCCACAGCTATTCTTTGGCAAAAGAGAGCATTAATATAAATGCAACTTCTCTCATATACTAAATAAAGTTTAACATTCTATTATGAGGCTGTTATATATTAATGAAAAATTATATGATAAATTCATAAAGGTATTTTAGAAAAAATGTTTAAAAACATTTTTTCATTCATTAAAACCTAAAAAGACATCTATTTCCTCATAGAGCAATTAAATTGGTTATTGCAAAATATTAATTGATATTTGGACAGAAATTGATATTTCTCCAAAGTAAACAAATTGTTTTAATTCATTTACATACATACTTTTGTATTTCCTATAGACTTATACACCCCATAACGATACCTCTTTAGCCCTTTTATGAAAAAAATTTATATATAAGTCACATGTTTTATTCTCATGATTTTCCCCCCATGTCAGCACAAATACTCAAATTGTGTGCTGTAGTTTCTATTAAGTCTTAATTTGTATATTGATATATATATATATATCTGAACTATCTATTGCTTATGATATCATGACATTTTTAAAAATACAATTTTGATTTCAAAATTAAAAGTAAAATACACACATGTGACTATTCATTCCTTCTCAGGCTTTCAGGTTTGCTATTACCTTAACATAAACAAAATATTAATTTGTTATTGCCTATATTATATTTCTATATTCAATGTTCATAATCAGATTAAAACGAATTATGAAATTGACTATTATAGTCAAGCATTTTAGATATTTTGTCAACAATTTAATGTTACCCATATTACTGAGATAATTTATAATTCTCAGAGACAATATTTACTCAATGTGCACATCGCACTTTGTAGATTTAAAATTTTAATATTAAAAGGAGGGGGAATATGCACTCCACTCCAAAAGCATTTTGTTTTATGTTTGTTTTGAAAAGCATATTTCATTTTTTGCCTGTATTAAGGCATGCCTCGCTTTTTGCTTTAAAGGCGCTTTTTGCTTATTTTTAAAAGGCACATTTTGCTTTTACTTGATATTAAAAGGTCAGCCTGCTGCGGATTGCCATTGGCATCCACACATTTTCAGTTTTTATGCCATGACGGAATGCCGTGTCACTCTACTTACTAACACATTTATTCTTAACCCCACCTTGACCTGGGGAAGGGGCTTCCCTCTACCCCTAGAGCCCAAGCCTTGGACCTAAATGTTGCTAATTTGCAACTAAAGTGCCTGAGACATCTTCAAGTTAATGTTATTTTTAAACTTTTGAGTTTATCTCAAACGAGCTCATTCCCGAAGTACAAACTCATTCGCTCATGCTGAGCCAGGTGACAGGTCGAGGTTCGTGCCTTTTGGAGCCATCCATGCTCCCCCCACAGGTCTTACTAGAGGCTTGCAATCAGACTATTGTTGTGAGTACCACTTTTCAATATCTTGGGGTACCTAATGGTACTTACTTGGCATGTTCTACTGGACTCACTACCTATATAGTTACCCAGCTCTTTTTATGTTTTGGTCCAACTCCTCCCAAAGTTAATGGTTCACCATGCCGAGGATATCCTGCGGTTTTGGGAAAGAGGCACTAACTTGCCCCGAGACAAGAGAGCCCATATCCTCGGTGACTTTAGTAGTGATTCTTCGTCTGGGTACTGCAGGTGCAGGGACCAGTATTGCCTCCATGGTCACTTCCCAACAACAATACGCCCAACTTAAACTCTCCATAGACCAAGATATACAGGAATTGCAAAAAAGGCTTACAAAATCTAAAAGATTCCCTGACCTCCTTGTCCAAGGTAGCGTTGCAAAATAGGCGAGGTCTTGACCTAGTGTTCTTACAAAAGGGAGGGCTCTGTGTAGCCCTCAAAGAAGAAAGGAAGCATAATAGGGAGAAGCAAAAATTTTGGTATCAAAATTGGTTTTCCACCTCCCCCTGGCTATCCACTCTTCTCCCCAGCCTTTTGGGACCCTTAGTAGGGCTCTTCCTCCTCCTTTTCTTTGGCCCCTGGGCCTTCAATAGACTAACCAGTTTTGTTAAGTCCCAAATAGATTCTGCCCTACAGGAACCAATGGTAGTTCATTATCATCGCCTGAACACTCAAGACTCAGTTGAGGATCCTGCTGCCCCTGGACAGGCCAACCCAGACGATCATGGCCTCCGGTTTTCACTGCTTGCAGAAGAGCTCAGGATCCTCATGGTTCCATAAACTATGGAGGCACTAATAATTGGGCACCACTACTTGGGCCTCTTCTGGTGCACGGGCTGCAGGGTTACTCCATGATGGGATTATTGTGGGTTTGCCCTTGGAACCCCATCTTGCAACCCCGATAGTAAGTGCAAAAGTCTGTACCGAATGGCTGCAAGGTTACTCCATGACGGGGATTATTGTGGGGCCGTCCCTGGGGGCCACATCCAGCGACCCCGATTTCCCAACTTGGGTATCAGTCGTCCATCTCAGGTACAGCTGGATGCCAGGGGTGGGCACACCTCACATAGCCTAAGACAGAGGCCTTGCCCCTCTCTTGTCTGCAAGAAGTCTCTTCCAGCTCGGGTACAGCTATATGCCAAGGGCAGGGACAGCTCACATAGCCTAAGACAGAGGCTCTGCCCCCCCTATGCTCGCAAGGGACTTGCACCCAGCGTGGTCCAACCTAGCCATCCCCACGGTGCGAATCAAGCCCTCCAACTGCCACTTCTTGCGGCCTCCGACTCACTCCTGACACCCCCAGACTTTTATTGTACTGGATGGGGGGAGATGTTTGGAGCCAAGGCATGGCCACCTGACCCCCTGCCCCCTCAACTAGCCTAACAACTGCCTGACATTCACCTTGGCTAAAAACATCCTGTGCCTGTTTATCAAGAGGCAGGACCCCCTGCCAGCATCCACCTGATGGACAACCCTGGAGTAAATCCATTGTTCCCCGCCCCTCCCTTTTTCTGCTTTTGTAAAGTATATATTGAGCAGCTTGCTCTAAGTAAAGCAGACCATGACAAAATCTCTGCATGGTCTCCTCCTCTCTCTCACTCATTCTTCCTTACAGGCATGGTCCCCCTTGACCCCCGAATAACTGAACCCCACAGGCCAGGATATACAACCACTCTGAAAATCAATCTGGAGGTTTCTCAGAAAATTGGAAATAGATCTACATAAAGACCCAGCAATACCACTCTTGAGAATATATGCCCCACCATGCCACAGGGGCACTTGTTCCACTGTGTTCATAGCAGCCTTATTTGTGATAGCCAGAAGCTGGATACAACCCAGATGTCCTACAACAGAAGAATGGTTACAGAAAATGTGGTTCATTTACACAATGGAGTACTACTCAACTATTAAGAAAGAGGACATCCTGCATTTTACAGGCAAATGGATGAAACTAGAAAATATCATCATGAGTTGTTGGATCCCTCCCTTCTACAATGATTTCTTCAAAGTCTGAGTATTTCTAGAAAACAACTACTTCATTCTGATGTCTGCCTTAGAAACAATGACTCAAGAAAGAGGTTTTTAATAACAGCTTAAATCTCATTGCTTGCAACAAGTCTGTTTAAGTTCTTTGTGTCTTTGGGGCTTACTTTTGGTAAATGATATGCACATAGAAATTCTGTTTTTTATGGCTCATTTTGCTTTCAACCATATAAATTTTTATAGTAAACATATTTTGATGTTCTGTATTTTTAAAGCTAGTTATGATAACATTTCCTTTTTCTAAATTTTTTACTGTAAACATTGCATACAAATATTGCTATACAGAACCTTTATCTTTATTGCAAATCACATCTGCTCATGATACACTTTTCATCTTAATTTCATTAATTTGAATGTCCTCTCTCTTTTAGTGAGATTAGCTAAGGGTTTGTGTTACTTTTCAAAGAACCATCTTTTTGGTGGATATTATGCATTACTCTTTTAATTTGTTTCATTATTTTATTAATGCCAATTTTCTTGCTGAACTTTTCTTCCATCGAGTCAACTCTTTCATACACATTTTTCACATTTTTATAAATTTCATTTGCAGACTTTTTTTGATAAAAAGTCATGGGTCGAATTCACCTGATTTTTTTTTATATGTACTCTTAAGTCCTTGGTCATTTTTAGCAGTAAACTTTTGAAATATTCATCTGGAATTTTACCTATTTTGTATGCAGTAGTTACAATATTCTGGAGAAGTTATGTTGCTTTTTCTTTTCATGTTTCTTGCAATTCTGTGTTGCATCTGTTGGTTTTTATATGTCTTTGGGTGGGGAGGTTATCTTTCTATTGAGCAGCCACACTTCAATTCAATCCCAGTACCACTCAATAAGGAGAAAGCAAACTCCTGCAACAGAAACTTCATACCATACAGGATATAGAAATACACTTAAAACATATGCTAGCCTATTGGCACATCATACTATATCATTAATGACCACAAAAAAAAATGAGAAAGAAAAAAAAATCAAAGAAAATGTACTATGAAAGAAAGAATCATATAGGGTACTGATGAAATAATAAATTAATGACATAAAGGAAAGGAGCAGTTAAAAGGGAGAAATAGAGAAGCTAGGTTAAATAAATGAGTGAAAAGGGCAGAGTAGGGTTGGGTGTTATGGCAGGTAAGAAAAAGGAGGAAAAGACTTAAAAAAAAAACCCAAAAGTTTAGAAATGAAAAATTAAAATTTGTCCAATGATTTTTAAAAGTTCAAAAATATAATAAATGATTAAAAATTAAAATCTGGCTTCCTGCCTCCATCTGCACCCAGGAGCTGGGTCTGTTCCACAGTCCTCTGTGCTCTGTTCCTGCCTGGGGAGAGATCATTTCTAAGGAGTGCTCTGACCCCCAGACCCAGAGGTGAGATCACCATCTTCTCTCCAGTGACTGTCTAAGGTGGGACCAGCCAGGGGTGCTAAGGTCACAGGAGTGGCAGAACAGCTGGAACAAGGTCCTTCCTGCCTCCATCTGCACCCAGGAGCTGGGGCTGATCCAAAGCCCTCTGTACATAGGTCCGGCCAGGAGAGAGTTGGTCTTCCAGGAGTGCTGACACAGGCTTACAGGCCCACAGGTGGGACAAGCTAACACCAGAGACAGCAAGACCAACTAACACCACAGATAACCAGATGGTAAAAGGCAAGCACAAGAACCTTACCAAGAGAAACCAAGGCTACATGGCCTCATCAGAATCCAGTTCTCCCACAACAGCAAGTCCTGGATGCCCCAACACATCAGAAAAGCAATATGTGGATTTAAAATCATGTCTCATGATGCTGATAGAGGAATTTAAGAAGGACATAAATAACTCCTTTAAAGAAATACAGGAGAACACAGGAAAACAGGTAGAAGATCTTAAGGAGGAAACACAAAAAAATCCCTTAAAGAATTACAGAAAAATACAGCCATTCAGGTGAAGGAATTGAACAAAACCATCCAGGATCTAAAAATGGAAGTAGAAACAATAAAGAAATCACAAAGGGAGACAACTCTGGGGATAGAAAACTAAGGAGTTATAGGATACAAGAGATAGAAGAGAGAGTCTCAGGAGCAGAAGATACCATAGAAAACATTGATACAACAAGTCAAAAAATTGCAAAAAGCAAAAAGCTCCTAACCCAAAACATCCAGGAAATCCAGGAAACAATGAGAAGACCAAATCTAAGGATAATAGATTTAGAAGAGAGTGAAGATTCCCAATATAAAGAGCCAATAAATATCTTCAACAAAATCACAGAAGAAAACTTCCCTAACCTAAAGAAAGAGATGCCCATGAACAAACAAGAAGCCTACAGAACTCCAAATAGATTGGACCAGAAAAGAAATTCCTCCTGTCACATAATAATGAAGACACAAAATGCACAAAACAAAGGAAGTATATTAGAAGCAGTAAGGGGAAAAGGTCAAGTAACATATACAGGCAGACCTATCAGAATTACATCAGACTTCTCACTGGAGACTATGAAAGCTAGAAGATCCTGAGCAGATGTCATACAGACCCTAAGAGAAGAGAAATGCCAGCCCAGGCTACTATACCCAGCAAAACTCTCAATTGCCATAGATGGAGAAATCAAGGTATTCTATGACAAAACCAATTTACACAATATCTTTTCACAAATCCAGCCCTTCAAAGGATAATAAAAGGAAAACTTCAACACAAGGAGGGAAACTACACCCTAGAAATAGCAAGAAAATAATCTTCTTCTAACAAACCAAAATTAAGATAGCCACATAAACATAATTCTACCTCTAAAACAAAAATATCAGGAAGCAACAACCACTTTTCATTAATATCACTTAATATTAATGGACTCAATTCCCCAATTAAAAAAAAAAACAGAGACGAACAGATTGGATATGTAAATAGGACTCAACATTTTGCTGCATACAGGAAACCCACCTGCGTGTAAAAGACAGACACTACCCCAGAGTAAAAGGCTGGAAAGCAATTTTCTAAGCAAATGGTCCCAAGAAACAAGCTGGAGTAACTATTCTAATATTGAATAAAATTGACTTTCAACCTAAAGTTATCAAAAAAGATTGGGAAGGACACTACATACTCATCAAAGGAAAAAATCCAAAGGACACTGTCAGTAGGACAAAACAACAACAAACAGATTAGGAAAAAAACTTTACTAATCCTACATCCAATAGAGGGCTAATTTCCAATATATACAAAGAACTCAAGAAGTTAGACTCCAGAGAAACAAATAATCCTATTAAAAATGAGGTACAGAGCTAAACAAAGAATTCTCAACTGAGGAATACCAAATGGCTGAGAAGCACCTAAAAAAATGTCCTTAGTCATTCAACATCCTTAGTCATCAGGGAAATGCAAATCAAAACAACCCTGAGATTCCACCTCACACTAGTCAGAATGGCTAAGATCAGAAACTCATGTGACAGCAGATGCTAGCAAAGTTGTAGAGAAAGAGGAACACTCCTGCATTGCTGGTGAGATTGCAAGCTGGTACAACCACTCTGAAAATCAATTTGGTGGTTCCTCAGAAAACTGGACATAGTACTATCTGAAGACCCAACTATACCACTCCTGGGTATATACCCATAAGATGCTCCAACATATAATAAGGACACATGCTCTACTATGTTCATAGTAGCCTTATTTTACAATAGCCAGAAACTGGAAACAACTCAGATGTCCCTCAACAGAGGAATGGATACGGAAAATGTGGTACATTCACACAATGGAGTACTACTCAGCTATTAAAAACAATTATTTCATGAAGTTCTTAGGCAGATGGATGGAACTAGAAAATATCATTCTGACCTAGGTAACCCATTCACAAAAGAACACACATGGTATACACTCACTGATCAGTGGATTTTAGCCCAGAAGTTTGGAATACTCAAGATACAATTCACAGACCACATGAATCTCAAGAAGAAGGAAGACCACAGTGTGGATACTTCAGTCCTTCTTAGAAGGGGAAACAAAATACCCATGGTAGGAAATACAGAGACAAAGTTTGGAGCAGATACTGAAGGAAAAGCCATCCAGTGACTGTCCCACCTAGGATTCATCCCATATACAGTTACCCAATCCAGACACTATTATGGATGCCAACAAGTGTTTACTGACAGGAGCCTGATATAGCTGACTCCTGGTAGGCTCTGCCAGTGCCTAACTAATACAGAAGTGGATGCTCACAGCCATCCATTGGACTGAGTACAGAGTCCCCAGTGGAGGAGCTAGAGAAAGGACCCAAGGAGCTGAAGGGGTTTGCAGCCCTATAGGAGGAACAACAATATCAACCAACTAGTACCTCCAGAGCTCTAAGGGTCTAAACAACCAACCAAACAGTACACATGGCTCCAGCTGCATTTGTAGCAGAGGATGGCCTTGTGGGACATCAATGAGAACAGAGGCCCTTGGTCTCATGAAGGCTTGATGCCCCAGTGTAGGGGAATGCCAGGACAGGGAAGCAGAAGCAGGTGGGATGGGATAGGGAAGGTTTTGGAGGGTATAATTTTTTTCAATGTAAATAAAGAAAACATCTAATAAAAGGTTTTATTTAAAAAAAATTAAAACCTGAATGTTAAAATATTAAAATTCTCAGCCCTCTTAATAAGATAAAGTCAAAACACTATCAAATGTACAGATAGAACAAAAGGAAATACACCAGGATTAAAAATAATAAATTAAAGAAATTAAGGAAAAGAAAAATATTCAACCCAAATGAGAAGAAATGCATCAACAAAATTGGATGACTGTATTCAAGAGAATAACAAACCTGAAAACTGAGACACATCAAAGTCAAAATCCTATTTGACATGATTGCAGGGGGTAAGTAAAAGAATTATAAAAAGAAAGAAAGAAAGGAAAGAAGGAAGAAAAGAAGGAAGGGAGGGAGGAATGAGAGAAATAAAGGAGGGAGGAAAGAAAGAAAAGAAGAAAAGGAGAGAGAAAGGAAAAAAGAAAGAAAAGAAAAGGAGAAAAATGGGGTATCATATTAGCTTCTTTCTGGGCTCTCAAAAGTTGGAAACTACCATTGTATCTCAGGTATGAGTCAAGGGTCAGATGAACTAATGGATGCATGTCTTCTCAGTGTTTCATGCTGTTACTGAGTCTGTACTGAGCAAGTGTCTGCTGTCCACCAGAGTTGTCAGTACAGTCGTAGCTTTCTTTCCTCATATGACAGGACCTCCAATGGCAGTGCTTAGCTTTGCATCGCATAGTCTTGAATATCATCTCCCCATCACAACACTATCCAGATTGTATGATCTGGCTAATATGTTAGCACAATGTCTGCCAAGTACATTAGGACTGTGGGAAGCAAACAGCACAGAAATTGATATGGGTGAAAGATTTGCCTTCATACTTTTAAAATATTCTTACTATTAATTACCCTGCTGGAGGAATACAGTTGTGAGTGTCTTGTTGTGGTGAACTGAATAAAAATTACCACCATAGACTCATAGGGAGTGGCACTATTAAGAGGAGTAGGCCTTGTTGGAGTAGGTGTGGTCATATTAGAGAAAGTATGTCACTGGGGGCAGGCTTTAAGCTCTCAGGTTAGGCCCAGTGTCTCTCTCACTCTGTCAATCTAGATGTAAAACTCTCAGCTAACTCTCTAGCACCAGGTCTGTCTGCATGATGCCTTGTTTTCCACCATAATGACAATTAAATAAACTTCTGATGTAATCCAGCCCCAATTAAATTCTTTCCTTATAAGTGCTGTTTTGGTCATGGTGTCTTTTCATAGCAATAGCAACTCTAACTAAGACATTTGTACAACCTTGGAAATTTCTCAGGCTCTACAGTAGTGAACAAAGGAGATTCCCAAATTAGATCTGTATACCAGCCTTGGGCTCAAAGCTACCAAATTCTTAGAGTTATTTTCAGTAGATGAAGTCTGTTCCTAGCCACCCAAGATAGGTTGTCTCTGATTCTCCAGCTTGGCTTCATTCTGTCTTTCTCTCTCTCCTTTTGCTTGGTGCCAACAAAGCCCATTTGTATAGTTTTCAGAGACTGAAGGAAAAAAATGGCTTCAGGACTCTGAATCTGTTTCCTCCCAACCCCAAGCATGCCCAGAGCCCTGACCACTTTCTTTTTGTGTTGATTCGATTGTTACAAAGCATAGGCATATGCTATAAACACAGAGGGCATAGCAATAAAATTTTTTGAGATAGGATCTGTCTACACAGCCCTGAATCTGCTGGAACTCAGCATGTAGACCAGGCTGAGCTCAAATTCACAGAGATCTGCTTGCCTCTGCCTGCAGAGTGCTGAAGGTATGCACTACCATGCCTGATGGTATAGCAATTTTTAATGTTCTTTTCTTTCAGATCTTGATTCTGTAGGTTGGAGTAGAGCCTGAGTTTTTGTATGTCTGACCAGATGCCAAATGATGCCGATACAACATGCACAGTCTATACTTTAGAATCAATTGTAAGCACAATTAGAAAATGTTTAAAGATTTACTTTGAATACATACTATTTGAATGCAAATGTCTTCCTTTTGAATATTGAACTACTGGCTTATTGGGGTTTTCTTTAGAGCAGGAAACTTGTTTAGGAGATGACTACAGGGAATTCAGTAGACACTAGTTATTACTTTTATAGGTAACTGTGGATGGGGCCCCCTGAGAACCCTGAGAATTGTCCTGCCAGGAGACTAGAAGGCCAGGACCTTATCCACCAGTCCCTTGACTCATTGGTAGCATTTGTCCCTGAGATGGAACCCTATAAGCTATGAAAATGACATGTTTTCAGAGCTTTCAGAGGCAGACTGTAACTCTGATATGGGAGAAAGCATTAAAATCATTGCCTCAGTTTCCTTTCAGAAAAATCTAATGATGGGCACTCTGACAGCTGATAGACAACTGGGCTTAAGCATGGCAAATATGGCGCCAACAGATGCCGCCCTTCCTGCTCCCCTCTCTTGCTAAACCATTGGATTCCCTCATTTAGCCACTTCCTTATTGTGCCTGACTCCTTCCTTGGGGAACTACCAAGATCCAGATATCAAATTTTTCTTTTTCTTTTTGTTTTTTTTTTTTTT
>JADRCC010125138.1:0-12456 GCA_019843855.1 Hylomyscus alleni
CCTTCCTTCTTTCCTTCCTTCTTTCCTTCCTTCTTTTCTTTTGTTTGCTAGATGATAAGTTCACAAAAACAGAGATTTATCTATCAAACACACAATAGTAAGAGCATAATTATTTATGGCTAGTGGCAAAATTTGGATCTGAATCCAAATCTAAAGATTCAACGTAATTCTTTATTTGACACTCACTCTGTGGGGGGAGGGAGATTATACCTGGTACCAGAAATCTGTCCAGGTCCACAGAACCAGTTAGGTAACAAACCTTAGGAAAGATTCTATGTCTGCCACTCTGCTACACCAGCATAGCTCCTCATAATCCCTTACAACATTCTAAATTGTATCCATATAGGAACAACAGGTATAGCTACCACTCCTCATTTTAAAAAACAAAAAAACAAACAAACAAACAAAAACTTTCTGGTCCTCAGGAAATGGATACAATCACAAAACAAATACAACTGGAAAAAATGCAGAGATCAATGAATCATAGTGATCCCAACCCAAATTGATACTTCTACATACCACAGGCATTTATGGCTCAAGAAACACCACAAAAGGGGTTTTAGAAAGAATTTAAGAGCCAGAATACCAGGAAGTGGGAAAATCTCTCCTAGGAATGGTTGTAAACAAGAACAGAACAATGGCCAGGCAGTGGTGGCTCATGACTTTAATCCCTGCACTTGGGAGACAAAGGCAGGCAGATTTCTGAGTTCGAGGCCAGCCTGGTCTACAGAGTGAATTCCAGGACAGCCAGGGCTACACAGAGAAACTCTGTCTATAAAACAAACAAACAAAAAAAAAAACAGAACAATGGTAATTTCTATTGTCATGTTAACATGACTACTGGAAGAAAGACTTAGTTTTTCCCAGGGACGAGACCCTTGATTAGTTTTCTAAAGCTGAGTGGTCAACACTGAAACAATATACACACAAACAAGAAACATGGACTCAGAAAGTTGCATATGTCTATGTCTATGTGTGTGTGTATGTGTGTGTGCATACATATAATGCAATCATATACAGATTTATATGTATATATTATCAAAGAAAATGAGACTATCAACTGAAGAATATGGAGAAAACATGGGAGGTAGTCAAAAGTGGAGTGGGACTGGTAGGAAAAAGAATGGAAAATGACGATACTATTTCACTATAAAATGTTTTATGAATACATTAAAATAAAATATAATGTATAGATACAAATGTTTATGAACAAATCAATTTTGTTGAAATAATTTATAACAACTCTTAATTTTGATTATTTCCACAATACAAAAAAATTGGGGATATCTGTATGTTTCTGTTTGTTTGTTTGCTTGATTTTAATGTGGTTCTTTGTTGCTAGCAAAAAAAAAAAATTCTTCCAGTTCAATAACTTACATCTTGGAGTTTAACAATTTGCAAGAACCAAATCAAAATTAATTTTTCTTCTTCCCACAGGGCCCTCAAATGTGAATTAGGAAATGCCTCAGGAGAACTCCAGTTCCCAATATGTTACATTTAAAAAGTGTTTTTTAAGTACATTCCAGTTTTTAAGGATGTTATGGATTTCAGGGACAAAAAACAGTGTTATCACTAACATGCAATCCAGTCTTGTGAATCCATGAACAAAACATGTGCTACAATTGCATAGGGCATGAGTTATTAATTGGTTATTGAGAACTGTTTAGAGCAGGATTCAGATTGAGAATATCATTAGATAAGAGTAAGCACAGAAGCAATAGAATATGTCTTTCTAGAATTTATGCCTGCAGAAACACAAACAAGAATTGAAAAGATGAGATCCCTAGGCTCAGATTTTGACAGGGATAATAATCATGGGAAAGACAATATATTCTATGTTTGCAGTAAGAAAGCTGAACACTATTAAATTTTCTTTTGATTTCACTCAAACTATATAAAATCTTATCACATGCGTATTTAGGATAGCAACTTCAAAAGAATTATGTGTGCTAAAAATTTCATGTGTAGGTAGTAGGAGAAAGGTTGAGTTGATTGTATTGTGTCAAGAAAGGAAACCTTGTCTCCAAACATTGGTTAGTGACTATAGTATGATGTTCTCTGCCTTCTCACTAGAGAGTGGTTTGTCTACCTTCTCAAAAAACCAGTGTGTATTGAGGTGCTTTTAAATGAATATACTGGGATGTTTGGCTTTTATATAAAAACAAAATGTCAAACATTCATAATTTTATCACTCCATATACTTTTGCATATTATTTTAATTTCTATTTACACATTATACTGATAACCATAAGTTTGTAAGATAATATCAAAGTAATATATGTCTGGGCCTCATATAACCCATGTTAAATAACTCCTTTATTCACTCACTTTAAGTATTGTTTCTCAGTATACCTAAGAATACTTATGATGGGTACAGTAGCCTACTTAACCCAGAGAGTATATAATAGAAGAGAGATAATTTTCTAAATGGAAACCAATTTTCTTCTTATAAGACCAAAGCCAAATCAAAACAACAACCACCAAAAATACCAAATGGTTGTGGGACAATAGTGTAGTCAGTATTTCTATGTCAAAGTTCAGAACATTTGCTGTGGGGGTATGGGTATTTGTGAGACAGTGGATTTCATCTGGAGAGCTGAATTGCTCAATGGAAATTTAGCAAATACGTTTTACGTTTTGCCTAACCCTTGATCTCTTTGGAATTAAATTCTTTTAAGTATAATTGTATCCTGATTGTAGCTATTTTCTTAAACTACAATTTAAAATAAAGTGGAGTTTGCACTATTCTGCTTTCAGATGTCTTTTCTGAATTGTTAACCATTTTAGTTTGCATTTTGTTTTGACTACTCATTCATTTCCATGGTGATTCTGAAGAACAGCTGAAAGCAAGCAGAAAATAATGAGATCTGTTATCTTCTGTAAAGGGAAGGTCAAGACAGAAAGACTCGCAGGCATATGTGTTCTTGAGGATATGTGACCCAGTAGAAGATGATAATCTGCACACTTTGACTGACACTTCTGTTTATGCTAATGTTGCCACTTTTGAGTGAACATATACTGAAAGGCATGATATAGTTAAGGAGAGTGCTAAAACCTCAAATGCAACGATATCTTATGGATGTGGTATGGATTGTTGACAGGATTTAGAAGCTGTGAATGCCCACATGGTGACTTTGTCATAGTATATCACTGATCTGCACCTTGACAGAACAGCATCCATAGCAACACAATTGTAAATTCAGCAGCTTATAAATTCAAAATGCACCATATTTGACTCAATACATCCAACTATTCCCTGGGGTATATCCATTCATAATAACTCCCCAGTAACCAGCATTCCTTGTTGTGGCTTATTGTTGAAACTAAGCATGGCCCACACTTCTGAATTTTCCTCACACTTTCCTCCATTAATAAACATTTCTATTAGAGGTCTTTTTCCTGAGATCACCAAAGAGATGGGGCTTTTCTATGTGACTAGAGGGCCTTCAAGAGAATGGAAAACTATTTCTATGGTAATATTTTGAAAGGGGTGTTTAATAGTTTGTTCAAGTATTTGTCTACTATTGAATCCTCTACTCAAATAATAGTTTACAAATTTGGCAGTATTTTCGGATTATAATTCAATAGAAATAACAAAGGCTCTGAAGTCAGGAAGACCTGGGTGCAAAGCGCACTTCATGTGTAAAAAGGAACTTTAAGTTTTGTACATTTGGAATTTTTCTGGTGGAAATGCTAGCACAGTCATTATAAAATAAAATGGAAGATTGGTGGGGTAGAATGCTAAAGACAGACAGAATAAAGTAAACAGCATCCATGCATATAACTATTTATAATGTTTTGGTGTGTATTCTTCAGTGTACTTGGATAAAGATGCTGAGGCTCAAATTTATATGGACATATGAAGAATAAATTACATATATAACAGAAGCACATAACATGATGCCTGAATGCAGAGTGTCTCCAATAAATTAATTTTGAATTTTATGTATTTATGTGTATACATGTGCTTGCATATCTGTGTATCTGTGCTATGTTTTATATTTGTACCTGTATGTGGAGATCAATATCAGTTGTTTGATTCCCCAGGAGCCATTAACCTTGTTTTTGAGACAGAGTCCCTCAGTGGAGCCTAGGGCTCACTAATTAGGCTAGACTAGCTGGTCAGCAACCCAAGATCTACCTGTCTAAACCTTCTCATCACAATGACAAGAATATCACACCACGTCTGGGTTTTATGTACATATTCGTAGACAGAGCCAAGGGTTCTCTAACAGAAAGCCTTGAGATGTTTCACTGTGTTTCTTCTGTCCTAGGCTCTGCCTTTGTATACATTCATAGGTCTTCTATCCATAAGTTTTTCCCAGTTCATGTTCTTTATTAGGAATCTCAGGAGAGTAAATCTGTACTCCTGCTTTCTTTATGTAGCCTTAATTTATTTGGCAAAATGTGTTACACCAAGCTGCAGATCAATCAATGTTATTAATTCACCAAAGGTTGAATTTAAAGGAACTAGTCAATGCCAAACTAACCCTACAAGAATAGAATGTATAATGCAGTTGTTTTGAACAAATTCTGTTTGCCCAGTGCATTCTCCTCTAGGCAAAGTGAAGAATGGCTTCTATCATCTATCAGATTCTTCCTTCTTCAGCCACTCATAATTAAACTACACAAGTTTTCAGTACACATTTTCCCTTAATTAGTACAATGTAAACCACTTCAGGAATTCATGGAAGTATAACTAAAAAAGTAATGTAGGCTCTTGCTAGTATGCTTCTGGCTAGCCCACCTACAAAAGTTCTTTTATTATTCTAATCCATCTATGAAATCATAGAATAGCTATACCTCTCCTTAACTTGCTAGTTATTACACTGAATGTTACACCTATATTCTCTGAAATCAGACTTCTTAGAGCAGAAATCATGCTGCAAGTAGACTATTCTTTAAAAGCAAGGTTCTTACTTTTTCTAGGAATCAGTTCCTTTATCTGTACAATTGAATTAATATAAGGAGACAAAGTCAGTATACATCCCAGAGTTTGACGAAGATTAAATTTCATAAGTCATAAAGAATGTAATACTATGAAACATTTTAAAGGTTTTACATTTCTTAGAAAAGAGTGATGTCAATAACAACACAAGTAGAGTAATTAAAATTGGTTGATGTGGTTAATGTAAGAACAGCTAGAGCCCATCATACATGTTTTGACAAATAGGGGGTGTACAATACATATCTGGGACAATTACAATTCAGCACTGTAGGGGAAACATTATAAAGAGATGAAGTCTCTGCATTAGCTATGGCATTAGTACATACTGTCACAAAGTAGTTGTTGGAGCAAGTATAAACCTGGACAGATGAAAGCCAAAAAAGATACAGTCTCAATATTCATCTCTCAAAAAGTTGTTGAGAATTCTAGATCTGTAATGTTTATCAGATTAAAACCACAGTACTTGAATGTATGCTGTGCTCCCCAAATATCAAAATGATACATTAAGAAATCAATTTTCTCTATCCATGCATGACAGAAAGAGAAAAAGAGGCCATGGAAACCCATAGTAGCTTTGCTCCAGCTGTAGAAATCATCAGTTTCACAAGTGTTTTGAGAAAGTACCACTATGTAGCATTTCTGTTGACTGCAGCTTCAGTTAATATCAGTCATGAAACCACTTGGCTGCATCCCTCAATGTTTTACAGCACAAATGAATTTTTACCTCATTCCATACCAGCTTGAAATAAATGCCTTGCAAGCTGTATTGTAGATAGTCAACAGAGTCCTCATCTTCAGAAATCCTATATCCCTTCCAGCTGGACTAGAATCTACTCAGTGACAATTTGAATAGTATATTTTCTCCATTTCCACATGAAGAAGGATCATTGAATTACATAATGAATTTTGGAAACTACAGTACTCAGGTATGTCTTTTGTTCAACACAATTGACTTACAAAATCCTGATACTCATTCGTGTTTAGACTACAGAACTAAAATTTATTGCAGACCAGGAAGAGTTCTGATCAACTGTGTTATCATTTTACTAGGTAGACTATATTAATCTTTGTCTTACTTCCTGCAAATAATAATGTGGATTACATTAGACAGAATTCACGTCTTCTCAGGTAAAGTCACTGGAAATCTTACATCTCCATTAATAATTTATACCCATCCCACTTCCCACCCACTCCTTTCCTCACTGCTGCCAATGTACACTATAAATTCTTTTCTCTGTGATGTTACTTATGCTGTTGCCTCCCCCTGAAATGCACTCCCTCCTACTCACTGCCTCTTCAAGTTCTATGCATCTTTCAACACCTAGTACAATTTCTTCCTCACTAATTAAACCTCCTTTGCTGAATCCAGCACACACTATTCTTATTCTCGTTTGACTTGATATCACTGTTGATCTTAGTCTGTTTTGAACTGATGTATTTTTATAAATAACCACTAGATAAGAGTTTTGACTCACAACTGTGTGTGTGTGTGTGTGTGTGTGTGTGTGTGTGTGTTGATGTATGTATGTATGTATCTGTGTGAGTTAAAGTTTCTGTTGAGAAAGTCCATACTGGATACTTCTTCTGTATTTTCTACTACATTTGGTTGTAAACACCTCTAAAAAAGTCCACTTGTAATTTGCTGGTTCTGCAATTATTTATTTCTCTTTAATTTTTCTACAACACTTTGTAACACAATTTCTTTCCCTAACAAATATCTTACATTCATTTTCTTTTCAAGTTTTAAAAAGAACAAAAAATACAACCAGAGAATAAAGGCAGCATGACATTTATGATAGTTAAAATTAAAATTAACCAAGCAGAGAGAAGAAAATGAAAACCTAATTCTTCACATTTCCTGTTATCACTTCTTATAGCAGTAAAGTCGGCTGTAGCTATTCCTAGTCATCAGCTGGTTAAAATTAAGTGTATCTGCTTCTTTTTTATTTGTCACAAAAACTAAAATAAAAATCAATGACTGAGCATCTCTTAGGAATTTTCCAAACTCCAAATATTCTATGTAGATACACAGACATATTCCAAAAATCCTGTAAATTGAATTTTACTTCCATTTTCACATAAGGAAAATAAGCCCCAGAAAGACTCTTGTACTTATTTACAATGGTTATTTTGCATCATACCAGATTGAACCCCATTCTATCTTTCCTCCAATGTTTACATTTACAACTATATAACCTTCCCTTCTGGGACTCCCGAAGACCAAAATGGAGGGATTTATTTTTGATATTCAGTACAGACTAGGATAGTCAAGATCTTTCAGGGCTACATGTCATCAATTTATTCAGTACTATGGGTAAAATTTATGGTAGACAAAGCATCACTGTGTAGCAAAAAAAATATGGATGTTAAAAACAAACATGCTGTTTTATAGTTTCTGCTTCTGCCACTAACTAGCTGTATGACAGTGGGCAACTCGTTTAACCTCTTTTGGCCTCAGTCGTTTTATTCTCATCTGAAAAATGAAGTAGTTGAAGTAGGAGATCTCTGGGAGTCCTTCTAACTCTAATGGTCTATGAATTAAATGTCAAAATTATTACTCTAAAAAGACAGCTGTTTAAGGATCTGCAATTAAATCAACCAAAAGAAAATCTGGCTCAATGAATTTAAATGTAAGTGTTAAGCTAAATTTAATGTTTTGGCACTCACAAATTTGCCTTGCAAGTTAATGTAAAATCAGTGTGAATGGTAAGATGTTTCCTAACCTAAGGAGGAAAGTATCTCATTACAATGTCATCAAAACTAATTCAAGGGCTGAAAAGGCCAGTAATGTTATAGGAAATGACATTTACATCTTGAATAAATGAGGGTATGGTATAGAAAGTAGAATATCTCTACCTGTCTCAGAGGTGTGAGCTGAAAACTCTTCATGAATAAACCATTATGGTGTAATGTGTACTCTCATCTTTTAGCCTTCCCTAGCTTCTCAATTTAGGAGAAGCGTTTCTTCCAAATCTATGTGTTGATTCTTGCTATTTTCTGCATTTATATTGTCTGGGCATTTAAAATCTAAACCTTCTGAGAACAAAAGCTCTTTAGAAAGACAAGAGAATTTATAACCAGATTTACAGCCAGATGCCTTAGAATATGATTGAGCATGCCTCTTTTGGAACTTGATACCTGTAGTAAACCTAAATCACACTGCTTTTCACTGGTAAAATTGTCACGAAGTCATGTCTTGTTAGCCACTGACCTAATATTTGATGGGAATAAATGAGAACGGAACTCCTTGTATCCAAAGAATAACTTCATCTGCCTGTATTTGATTCATATTTCCTTAGAAGTTGCTGCCACAGTTCAGTATCTGTCAGTTCAAGGGATGTTGAACTGAAATTACACAATGTGAATATTATCTGTTATACAAAGTCATATGGAAGTGAGCCAGACTCCAAAGGAAAGATTTAAGTTCTTCCACTGAGTTTGCATTTCATTTAAATGCAAGTTTGCAATGTTCTTAAGGCTGTTTAACAAGATAACATATATATATATATATATGATATGAAGAAAAGAGAGGATGGGGAGACAGAGACAGAGGTAAAGAAAAAATAAGGAAAAGAACAGCAGGATCGTAAGAATGTAATATATTAGGTTCTGTTGCTAAGCATCTGCCCATCCACTACTAAGTTCAGATTTAGAGACAGTGCTCAGTGTCTTTCAACATTTAATTCTCGTTTTATTATATTTTTTCTAAAAAATATTTAAGCATGGGAAATAAGTCATATTTGCCTTCTTTCAGTTACAGAAATTCAGTTCCTCTTTTCCAGTGATTGAACTAATGTGATACATGTGATGCAATTTTGTCCAATAAATCTGAAAAGTCTGCTGGGAACTTCTGGAAAAGCTTTTAACTGTCCTTGCATCTCCCAGCAAGCTTAGATTTATCATGAGTCATCTCCTGTTACGGAGCATATTTTAGCTTTAACAAAATGCAGGCATTTGTTTTTCTGTGTTCCTTCCTGCTTTGAACATTCTCATGTAAGGACATAATGTTTAGAGCTATTTCAGCTACTTAGTGACCGCAAGGGAAAAGCAAAAATAATTCCACAGAAGCCCACTCAATGTCCTGACATCATTTGGTTGAATTAATCCTAGCACCAGCTACCTCCAGATTTCTCTTTTAAAACACATTAAATATGATTTAATTTTCTTGTTCCCTATTGCTTATAGATATAAAGATCATCTAGGATAGAGAAAAATTGCCCCGAAATGCTCTTACACCATTGAAGTAACTACCATAGAGGAGTTGAAAAGTATTATGATGCACATAGTACATAAATCTCTAAATCTGAATGATTCATCCCATGCTGAGGCTCCTCACTATTGGTAATTTTGTCTTTTGCTTTTTCAAAACACTTTAAATGTAATGATAATGAGAAATTTAAATTTGGCATGAGGCTCTAAGTATATTTTCTTCTTCAATTGTATGTTTTATGCTTTAAAATTTTTATGATGATGATGATGACGTGTATGTCTGTGTGGCAGCATATACACATGAATGCAAGTGCCTATAAATGCTAGAAAATGGTGCTAGATACCTTGGACCTCAAACTACAGGCCACCTGATATGGTGCTGGGAACCTCTCAATTCTTCTATCATAGCAGTAACTTATCATCTCTCCCTTTATTTGTTTGTTTGCTTTTTAAATTGTTTCTTTGTTTTGTTTTGCTGTGGTAGTTAATTTTTTTTTTTTTGAGACAGGGTTTCATGGTGTAGTCTTGGATGTCCTGGAACTCTGTAGACCTTAGCTTGCCATGAACTCAAAGATACCCTACCTTTGCCTCCTGAGTGCTGGGATTGCAGGTGTTTGCCACCACACCCAGCTCTAGCCACTTATTTGTGTATTTAAAATTCATGTTATCATCTCAATCAGATTGTAACCTTAATGGTGACAATGATTGGTTTATAGAACACCAAGATGATACTAAAAACAGACAACTTTTACTTGTTATATTAAATGATTGCTCTTCTTCCTGCTTAATTTATCATAAAGTCTCTAAAATTCATTTTGCCAAAAAAAAAAAAAAGAACGATGTTTCTTATTAGGTTCAAGATGTAGTTTTTTTCTCTCCATTCTCCATTCCAAGTGCATTTTCATTGAATTATCTCTATTTGTAATTGATAGCTTCTAGAGAGGGAAATTCAGTTTCCTACAATGGAGTGACATTAGCTAAATCAATCACACTGTATAGGCCTCATGCTTTGGAATGAGTTATTGCCCAGTGCAAAACACACAATGTGTGTGTTTTGTGCGTTGGGGAGGGTAGATTGTTTGTTTGGTTCAATTATATGTGTATTATGTTGTTTTGCTTTGCCTTACTTTACTTTTATGAGAGAGACTCAATGTAAAATTAGATGGCTAGGGAGCAGTAGGAGTTGGGAGGAACTGGGGCAGGAAAAATAACATGATCAAAATCTATTGTAAGAAATTTAAATATAAAAATATTACATTTTATGAGGTCCCATTTATCAATTGTTGATATTACAGCACAAGCCATTGATATTCTGTTCAGGAATTTTTCCTTTGTGCCCATATGTTCGAGGCTCTTCCCCACTTTCTCCTCTATAAGTTTCAGTGTATCTGGTTTTATGTGGAGGTCCTTGATCCACCTGGACTTGAACTTTATACAGGGAGATAAGAATGGGCCGATCTGAGTTGGGCAGTGGTGGTGCACAACTTTAATCACAGCACTTGGGAGGCAGAAGCAGGCAGATTTCTGAGTTGGAGACCTGGAGGCTGGCCTGGTCTATAGAGTGAGTTCCAGGACATCCAGGGCTACACAGAGAAACCCTGTCTCGAAAAAACAAAAACAAAACAAAATATAAAAATCAATGGATCAGTTTGCATTCTTCTACATGCTGATCACCAGTTAAACCAGCACCATTTGTTAAAAATGCTGTCTTTTTTTCACTGGCTGGTTTAAGCTCCTAGGTCAAAGGTCAAGTGACCTTGTGTGTGTGGGTTCATTTCTGGGTCTTCAATTCTATTCTTTTGATCTTCCTGCCTGTCTCTGTACCAATTCCATGCAGTTTCTATCACTATTGCTCTGTAATATAGCTTGAGGTCAGGGATGGTGATTCGCCCAGAAGTTCTTTTATTGTTGAGAATACTTTTCGCCATCCAGGGTTTTTTGTTATTCCAAATGAATTTCCCTTCTGGAAATCAGTTTGGTGGTTCCTTAGAAAATTGGGCATAGTATTACCTGAGGACCCAGGTATACCACTCCTCAGCATCTACCCAGAAGATGCTCTAATATATAACAAGGACACATGCTCCACCATGTTCATAGCAACCATATTTATAATAGCCAGGATCTGTATAGAACCCACATGTCCTTTAACAGAGAAATGGATACATAAAATGTGGTACATTTACACAATGGAGTACTACTCAGTTATTAAAAGAGATGAATTCATGAAATTCTTAGGCGAATGGATGGAACTAGAAAATATCATCCTGAATGATAAACAAATGGTATGGACTCATTGATAAGTGGATATTAGCCCAGAAGCTCCAAGTAACCAGGATACAATTCACAGATCACATGAAGCTCAATAAGAAGGAAGACCAAAGTGTAGGTGCTTCGGTCCTTCTTAGAAGGAGGACAAAATACTCAGAGGAACAAATATGGAGATAAAGTGTAGAGCAGAGTCTGAAAGAAAGGCCACCCAGAGACTGTCCCACCTGAGGATTCATCCCATATAGTGTTACCAAACCCAGACACTATTGTGGATGCCAAGAAATGCATGCTGAAAGGAGCCTGATATGGCTGTCTTCTGAGAGGCTCTACCAGAGGTGATTGTACTTTGCATATTCCGATCTTCTGGGTTAATATCCACTAATCAGAGAATGCATACCATGTGTGTTCTTTTGTGATTAGTTTACCTCATTCAGGATGATATTCTCCACATCCATCCATTTCCCTAAGAATTTCATAAATTCATTGTTTTTAGTAGCTAAGTAGTACTCCATTGTGTAGATGTAACATATTTTCTGTATTATTTCCTCTGTTAAGGGACATTTGGGTTGTTTCCAGTTTCTGGCTATTATAAATAAGGCTGCTATGAACATAGTGAAATATGTGTCCTTATTACATGTTGGAGCATCTTCTGGGTATATGCCCAGGAGTAGTATAGCTGGGTCCTCTGGTAGTATCATGTCCAACTCAAGAAGAAGGAAGACCAAAATGTAGATACTTCGTTCCTTCTTAAAAGGGGGAACAAAATACCCATGGAAGGAGTTGCAGATACAAACTATGGAGCAGAGACTGAAGGAAGGACAATCCAGAGACTGCCCCACCTAGGAATCCTTCCCATATTCAATCATCAAACCCAGACACTATTGTGGATGCCAGCAAGTGCTGGCTGACAGGAGCCTGATATAACTGTCTCCTGGGAGGCTCTGACAGTACCTGACTAATACAGAAGTATCAACTCACTGCCAACCATTGGACTGAGCACAGGGTCCCCAATGAAGGAGCTAGAGAAAGGA
>JADRCC010125151.1:0-10566 GCA_019843855.1 Hylomyscus alleni
ATAACCGTAGGAAGCATGGCAGCATGCAGGCAGGCATGGTGCTGGAGAAGGGGCCAAGAATTCCACATCTGGACCTGCAGGCAGCAGTTAGGGACAGCCACATTGGGTGTGACTTGAGCACTTGTAACCTCAAAGCCTGAACCTATTATGACACACTTCCTCCAACAATGCCATACCTGCTCCAACAGGCCACACCTCTTAATGGTGCCATTCCCTATGGGCCAGTGGGGGCCATTTTTATTCAAGCCACCACGCTAGGTATTCAATAATGCTTGTAGAAACTCCATGGGATAATTCTAAGTTAGCAAAGAAGTTGAAAAAGAAGCCAGATGTGGTGACATATGCATGTGACTGGGCAACTTGGGAGGTGAAGGCCAGAGGATCAGGAGTTCAAGGTCATTCTTGGCTATCAGGCAAGTTCCAGGTTAGCCTGTGACACAGTAGACCCTGTCCCTAGAACGGAATGAAGAACTGCAAACATAGTCCTCGAGATGAGAAAAGAAATCTGTGTCTTCAGCGCCTCATGGTAACTTTTCTAAAACTGACCATATAATCGGTCACAAAACAGGCCTCAACAGATAGAAGAGGATTGAAATGATCCCATGCATCCTATCAGACCACCACGGATGAAGGCTGGTCTTCAGTAATAACAAAAACAATAGAAAGCCCACATATACATAGAAGCTGAACAACACTCTACTCAACGATAACTTGGTCAAGGAAGAAATAAAGAAATTAAACACTTTTTAGAATTTAATGAAAATGAAGGCACAACATACCGAAACTGATGGGACACTATGAAAGCAGTGCCTAGAGGAAAACTCATAGCTATAAGTGCCTCCAAAAAGAAACTGGAGAGTGCATACTGTTGGTATTCTGTCTGAACTCCACTCCCACAGTACCTGGCAGCAGCCAGGTATGCTACTCCCCACAGTTACCTGGCAACAGCCAGGTAAGCCTGGCCTATTATAAAAGGAGCTGCTTGGCCCTTCCTCTCTCTCTTACCCTCTTACATTCTTGACTCTCCCTTGCCTCTTGCCCCCTTGATCCACATTCCCTTCTCCCCTCTTTCCACATGGGCATGGCCAGCCTCTACATCTACTCTCTCCTTCTCTCTGCCTCTCTTTGCCTCTGCTACCCTCTTAACTCCCCTCCCCATGCCATAAATAAACTCTATTCTATACTATACTAGTGCCTGTCTGGTCCCTCAGGGGGAAGGATGCCTTGGCATGTGCCCACTGAGGCACCTCCTTCCCCCACACCCCACCAGAAAATATTCTTACAGCTCATTCTCTTTTTATGATCACAACACATATAATAGCAGCTTGACAGCACACCTGAAAGCTCTAGAACAAAAAGAAGCTAATACACCCAAGAGGAGTAGACCACAGGAAATAATCAAACTCAGGGCTGAAATCAACCGAGTAGAAACAAAAAGAGCTATGCAAAGGATCAACAAAACCAGGAGCTGGTTCTTTGAGAAAATCAACAAGATAGATAAACCCTTAGCCAGACTAACTAGAGAACACAGAGACAGTATCCTAATTAACAAGATCAGAAATGAAAAGGGAAACATAACAACAGACACTGAGGAAATCCAAAAAATCATGAGAGCCTACTACAAAGGCTGATACTCAACAAAACTGGAAAATCTGGATGAAATGGACAGTTTTCTAGATAGAACCAGGTACCAAAGTTAAATTAGGATCAGATAAACCATCTAAACAGTTGCATAACCCCTAAAGAAATAGCAGGAGTCATTAAAACTCTTCCAACCAAAAAAAGCTCAGGACCAGATGGGTTTAGTGCAGAATTCTATCAGACCATCAAATAAGACTTAATACTAATACTCTTCAAACTATTCCACAAACTAGAAACAGAAGTTACACTACGCAATTCATTCTATGAAGTCACAATTATGCTTATACCTAAACCACACAAAGACCCAACAAAGAGAACTTCAGACCAATTTCCCTTATAAATATCAATGCAAAAATACTCAAAAAATTCTCCCAAACAAAATCCAAGACCACATCAAAACAAACATCCATCATAATCAAGTAGGCTTCATTCCAGGGATGCAGGGATGGTTCAATATATGGAAATCCATCAATGTAATTCACTACATAAACTCAAAGAAAAAAAAACCACATGATCATCCCATTAGATACTGAGGAAGCATTTGACAAAATTCTACACCATTTCATGGTAAAAGTCTTGGAAAGATCAGGAATTCAAGGCCCATACCTATATATAGTAAAAGCGATATACAGAAAACCAGTAGCCAACATCAAACTAAATGGAGAGAAATTTGAACCAATCCCACTAAAATCAGGGACTAGACAAGGCTGCCCACTCTCTCCCTACCTATTCAATATTGTACTTGAAGTCCTAGCCAGAGCAATTAGACAACAAAAGGAGATCAAAGGGATACAAATTGGAAAGGAAGAAGTCAAAGTATCACTATTTGCAGATGCTATGATAGTATACTCAAGTGATCCCAAAAATTCCACCAGAGAGTTCCTAAAGCTGATAAACAACTTCAGCAAAGTGGCTGGATATAAAATTAACTCAAACAAATCTGATTTTTCTCTACTTAAAGGATAAACAGGCTGAGAAAGAAATTAGGGAAATGACACTCTTCACAATAGTCACAAGTAATATAAAATATCTTGGTGTGACTCTAACCAAGCAAGTGAAAGATCTGTATGACAAGAACTTCAAGTCTCTGAAGAAAGAAATCAAAGAAGATCTCAGAAGATGAAAAGATCTCCCATGCTCATGGACTGGCACGATTAATATAGTAAAAATGGCCATCGTGCTGAAAGCAACCTACAGATTCAATGCAATCCCCATTAAAATTCCACCTCAATTCTTCATAGAGTTAGAAATGAACCCACACACTTATGGACACTTTGACAAAGGAGCTAAAACCATGCAGTGGAAAAAAAGACAGCATTTTCAACAAATGGTGCTGACAGTTAGCATGCAGAAGAATGCAAATCAATCCATTCCTATCTTATTGTACAAAGCTCAAGTCCCCGTGGATCAAGGACCTCCACATAAAACCAGATACTCTGAAATTAATAGAAGAGAAAGTGGGGAAGAGTTTCAAACACATGGGCACAGGGGAAAATTTCTTGAACAGAACACCAATAGCTTATACTCTAAGATCAACAATAGACAAATGGGACCTCAAAAAATTGCAAAGCTTCTGTAATGGCAAAGAACAAAGTCAATTGGACAAAATGGCAACCAACAGATTTGGAAAAGATCTTTACCAACCCTACATCTGATAGAGGGCTAATATCCAACTCAAGAAGTTAGACTCCAGAGAATCAAATAACACTATTAAAAAATGGGGTACAGAGCTAAACAAAGAATTCTCAACTGAGGAATATTGAATGGCTGAGAAGCACCTAAAGAAATGTTCAATATCCTTAGTCATGAGGGATCTGTAAATCAAAACAACTCTGAGATTCCATATCACACCAGTCAGATTGGCTAAGATAAAAAACTCAGGTGACAGCAGATGCTGGGGAGGTTGTGGAGAAAGAGCAACACTCCTTCATTGGTGGGATTTCAAGCTGGTACAACCACTCTGGAAATCAGTTTGGTATTTCCTCAGAAAATTAGACTTAGTATTACCTGAGTATTCAGTTATACCACTCCTGGGCATATACCCAGAAGATGCTCCAACATACAACAAGGACACATGCTCCAAGGTGTTCATAGCAGCCTTATTTATGATAGCAAGAAGCTGGAAAGAACCCAGATGTCCTTGAGCAGAGGAATGGATACAGAAAATGTGGTTCATCTACACAATGGAGTACTACTCAGCTATTAAAAACAATGATTTTATGAAATCCTTAGGCAAATGGATGGAACTAGAAAATATCATCCTGAATGAGGTAACCCAATCACAAAAGAACACACATAGTATGCACTCACTGATAAGTGGATATTAACCCAGAAGCTCAGAATACCCAAGATACAATTCATAGACCACACAAAAACTCAAGAAGGAAGTATGGATACTTCGGTCCTCTTTAGAAGGGGGAACAAAATACCCATAAGAGGAGTTAGAGAAACAAAGTGTAGAGCAGAGACTGAAGGAAAGGTCATCCAGAGACTGCCCCACCTGGGGATCCATCCCATATACAGTCACCAAACCCAGACACCATTGTGAGGCAGTTAAGCAATTCCATACAGGCAAGTGCATGCTAACAGGAGCCTGATATAGTTGTCTCCTGAAGTATCCTATGTTCAATGTTCAAGCCATGACTAATAGATCAAAGTCACCATTTTATTTTTTTTTTACTTTGAAATTATTTTTTATTGAATAATTTCTATATTTACATTTCAAATGTTATCCCCTTTTCCAGTCCTACCCCCCAAAACCCCTATCCCATCTCCCCTATCCCTTCTTCTATGAGGGTGTTCTCCCACCCATCCACTCACTCCAACCTCCCCCCCTCACATTCCCCTACACAGGGGCCTCGAGCCTTCACAGGACCAAGGGCCTCTTCTCTCACTGATGCCCAAGAAGGCCATCCTCTGCTACATATGCAGCTGGAGCCATGGGTCCCTCCATGTGTACACTTTGGTTGGTGGTTTAGTCCCTGGGAGCTCTGGGGCCTCTGGTTGGTTAATTATTGTTGTTCTTCCTATGGGGTTGAAAACCCCTTCAGCTCCTTCAGTCCTTTCCCTAACTCCTCCATTGGGGACCCCATGCTCAGTCTAATGGTTGGCTGTGAGCATCCACCTCTGTACTTGTCAGGCTCTGACAGAGGTGGGCTTTGAAGTATCCTATGTTTAAGCCATGCCCAAAAGCTCAAAGTCACCATTTTCTATAACAGTTGATGTGTGCAGAATACTTTCCTTTGAAGATTCCTTGATTGGCTATGCTGGATTTTTTTTTTTTCACTAACACTTTCCCACATGGCAAATACTGCATTTGTCAAGTACTACAAAACCACCAAAATTTTACCCCAATTCAAGATGAATTTGCCCAGGATTTTACTTATTTTTTTTGCACTGGGAACCAGGCCTTGAGAAACTTCAGTCAACCTCGGCAGGCTGGCTTGTCCGGATCCTTGACCAGAGTAGGACTGGAAATCACAGCCTCGGAGGAAATAGTTTTCTCAGTTATACTGGAAGCGAAAGCACACGCCTTTTGCTCTGGGGGGAGTCTTATCTCTAACATCCAAAGGTTTTTCTTTAACAAAAATCTTCACCAACATAGCGCAGAATAAATGAGAGCATCACTCCTCACCTGCGCTCATAGACATCTGGAAAGTGGAGCCCAGGAAACTGCTGGATAAGAACACTACATAACAGCCTGGGATTCTCTCAACAGTGTGAGGGGAGTAACGGCAGAGTGGCCCTTCCTCTAAAGAAAGGAAGTCTAAGGTTACACGACTGGGCAGGCTGGATTTGAGCTCAAATGTCCGGATCTTAAAGCATTCAGCAGACTACCTTGTTGTGACACACCACGGGAAGATGGTGAAACTTTTTTTTCCTGACTCCACACCAAAGGAGGCTAAAGCACAAAGAGATTACCTCTTTGCTTTCTTAAGTCTCTTAGAGTCCTGACTAACCCCACATTTCTTTAGCCTCCTAATCTAATAAGCCTTCTAGCACAGAGTTCATCTCTGTCACCTAAAAACACCCACACCATTGGACGGTGGCTCTAAGTGTTATTAGCTGTAAGTAAACCTGCGAGAGCAGCAACAGCTGTCTACACGGGGACATTCAAGAATTAGAACATTATCGCTTCCATTCAGACTTTAAAAACAATTATCAAAATGTGTCAGCTATGGAAAAAATTAAAAATCAACCCTATCATTACCTATAAAAGTTATATAAGCCAGGAGGAAAGATGTTTTTAATTCCTCAAAACCATGAAGCCTATTTGTTCCAATCTTGAAATATCTAGGGTCAAAGGTGCAGATTTTAAGATGTGAATCAAAGATAGTTCTGCAAGAATTGACTGAGTCTATTCATCCACCTATGTTTCTCCTCGTGGGGACAAAGGTACAAGAAGTTGCTATGGTTAAACTATTCCTCGAATTCTTTGAAGGGAATACACAAGCCACTGTGAGAGTGATTTGCATTAATTACTTCATGGCTGTTCTTGGAGGCCACTGACTGCTCCTTTATTCATGATGAAAGAGAAATTCAGTATTTTTCATGCATCAGAATAGTTAGATTAAATTGGCTATTTCTGTGTGTATTTGCGAAGTCAAAAACAGATCCTTATACAAAGCTTGTTATGCGAACAGTAACCCTTCAAAGCAAGGCTGAGAGCTCTGTTAGCTTTGTGGAGACTGCAGTGTGTAGCCATGCAATGAGAAAGGAAAGCCTCATCGACAAACGATATCCTGCTTTGCACTTCTGCAGAGACTCTTCTGAGGTGAGTCATAGTCACATGCAGGGGACATAATGCTAAAAACTCAATGCTAAAGACTCGGCCTACAAAGAAAGCAGAGTCTCTCTGTAATCTTGTGGTGCGGAGATATTTCTTAAATTGTTCCCAGGAGGCTCTAAGAGTAAAATAATAAGTCACATGTCATCACATTTTAGATATTTCTTACCAAATACACTATGTAGATGTGAATGGGTCAGCCAGAATTTAATGTGTTTATAATTCACATAATTGATTTAAAAGAATATCCAGTGGTAAAGACCAATAGAAAATGACCCTCATAAACAGGCAAAAGACCTGGACAGATGTTCATGGAGGATTACGTACAAATGGCTGGGGAGAGAAATGGCAAACTGGCTGACATCATTGGTCACGAAGGCGAAGCAAAATGATTCAGCGTCTTGATTGGTCCGCTGACTCCCCAGAAGAGCTGAAACGAAGGCTCAACATCACGAAGTATTCGGGAGGACACAGAACAACCAGGCTGTCTGTCACACAGGGCCAGGGCAAGGTGTAGTGCTACGTACCTGCTTTGGAAGACCAGCAGTTTCTTTAAAACTTACACACTCAGCCATTCTTTAACATAGCAATGTTGACCTTAGGAACTTATGCAAGAGAATAAAAATATATACCACGTACACTACGTAAAAAATGAATAAGACCATTTTGTGGAAGTATTTAAATTTGTATGAGAGTATTTAAGTTGGAAAGCGTGAAGGTGCCCAATCAGAGAAAGGCTGAACAGCTGGTTCGTACCGAGAAGTTCTGCAATAGGCACCGGCCTGTGTGTGGCATGCTAGAGTAGGTGATGCGAATCAACATAGCAGCTCCACAATATGAGACTATCTTAGGGACTGGCACAAGAGATCAAAAGCAGGGCCATTTTAAGTAATGGAATGGTCTCCATCTTGATGAAGGTATCATTTTCTAGGGCAGGCTTTTGTAAGAATTTACCGAATTGTATACTTCAGATCTTGCATTTCATAATGTACAAACTATGTGTTAGTCCTTCAATTAAAACAAAACAGCCTGATATAGCTGTCTCCTGAGAGGCTCTGTCAGAACCTGATGATGGATGCTCACAGCCAACCATTGGATTGAGCACAGGTTCCCCAGTGGAAGTTAGAGAAAGGACTGAAGGAGCTGAAAGGGTTTGCAATCCCATAGGAGGAACAACAATATCAACTAACCAGACCCCCCCCAGAGCTCCCAGGGACTAAACCAGCAACCAAAGAGTACACATGGAGGGACCCATGGCTCTAGCTGCATATGTAGCATAGGGTGGCCTTATTGGGCATCAATGGGAGGAGAGGCCCTTGGTTCTGTGAAGGCTCTATGCCCCAGTGTAGGGGAATGTAAGGGCAGGGTGGTGGGACTAAGTGGGTGGGTAGAGGAACACTTTCATAGAAGCAGGGGGAGGGGAGGTGGGATAAGCTGTTTGGGGGGGGGGACCAGGAAAAATTATAACATTTGAAATGTAAGTAAAATAACCAATTTTTAAAAAGCCTAAAATAATATGATTATTTAAAAAAAAAAAAAACTACAAAAATAGTCCTCAAGGTGAAAAAAGAAATCTGTGCCTTGCTGCATAGGAATTCAAAGAATTTAGCAAGGGAAGGGAAATATGTGGAAAGCTGTGGTTAAGGCAGGTGGGGACAGAGGCTGCCACTGTTAGACAGGGGACTGTCATCAAAGAGAGTCTATGCACTTTGCATTGGAGTAAGCAGGAAAAGCTCCCTAAGGCTAAGACCTCTGCCACTGAAGGCTACAGGATGTACAAAAGCAAGTCTCTTTTAAATATGCGTTGGGAAGGAGAGTACCTGAAAGAGCTCCTAGGCTGTTACACAGGGAAGGACCACATAGGAAGACGTTTTCCCGATCAGGTATTCAGGAACTCGAAGACCACTGCAGCCAGGGGCAGCCAGGGGGCGGGGCAGCCTGACTCATCTCCAGGTAATGGTTTTTTGGTTTTTCAAGACAGGTTTTCTCTGTGTAGCCCTGGCTGTACTAGAACTCCCTCTGTAGACCAGATTGGCTTCCAACTCAGAGATCTGCCTGTCTCTGCCTCCTAGGTGCTGGGACTAAAAGGTGTGTGCCACCACCACCTGGCTGCCTTGTTTGTTTTGAAACAGGGTCTCACTATGTAGCCCTGGATTGCCTGAAAGTCATTATGCATGCCAAGGCTGGCTTCAGACTTGAGGTGATCCTCCTGCCTCTGCCTCCCAAATGCTGGGATTGTAGGCATGAACTACCAAGTCTAACCCTTGGGTTATTCATGAACACCTTTAAAAAATTTACTTTTTATTTATTTACTTACTTATTTACTTATTTACTTATTTCTGGTTTTTCTTGAGACAGAGTTTCTCTGTGTAGCCCCGGCTGTCCTGGAACTCACTCTGTAGACCAGGCTGGCCTCGAACTCCAGAAACCCACCTGCCTCTGCCTCCAAAGTGCTGGGATTAAAGGCGTGCACCACCACTGCCAGGCTAAAATTTATTAACAAAAAAGTCTCAGAGCCCAAACATCAGCTTTTCTAGTTGTTGATATCTTTGAGCTCCCCTTATGCAGCCCCCATGATTAAAGACTTTTTGAAGCAGGTTTCAAAATTATTTTTAAAATTTATTATTTTATATGTGCAAGTGTTTTGCCTGTGTGTCTGCCAGGTACCCACAGATGTCAGAAAAGATGGTCGGATCCTGTGGAACTGGAAAGACGGGTGGTTTGGGAATAGAACTCGAATCCTCTGCAAGGGCTCTTAACCGCTGACCCATCTCAGCAGGTTCTTGCAGCAAGAGTTGCCTGGGCTCTTGTGGCTCTCTCAGGAGCACCACATACCTTTTGCTTTTGCGTCTCTGCGGCTGTGGTTCTGCTTTAACAGCTTGGTCTAACATCCAGCTCTTCTCTTCTGCCTGTCTGGGTCACCAGTTCCTGCAGGTTCCAGCCCTGCAGCTTGTCAGTGCAGCCTGCAGTCCCTCCTCCTCTGTGGCTTGACCTGTCCTGGTGCCCTCCACAGCTCTGTGCCCTCTGGTTTGTAAAAGCAATTGATTATCCCACTACTTCTGGTACTCAGCCCGGACTCCGTGACTGTCATCGTCCACTCCATTGCTTCTTGTCTCTGCTTTTTTCTTTGTATAACCAGATCACCCTGCTCTACACAGTAGACAAGAAAAGACCATTCTTGTGTTGGGTAGTTGTGTGTCAACTTGGCACAACCTAAAGCCATGTGAAAGGAGGGAGCCTTAACTGAGAAAATGCTTCTATAAGCCCAGACTGTAGGCAGACCTGTAGGGTGTTTTCTTAATGCCCTGTTGTAATGCCCAGCCCATTGTAAGTGGTGCCGGCCCTGGACTGGTGGTCCTGGATCCTATAAGAAGTCAGGCTGAGCAAGCCATGGTGAGCAAACCAGCAGGCAGCATCCCTTCATGGCCTCTGTATCAGCTCCTGCCTACAGGTTTATGCATGTCTGAATTTCTGTCTGAATTTCTGTCCTGACTTCCTTCAGTAATGGACTACAACTAGGAAGTATAGCCACCACCCCCAGCCCTCCCCCCCAAAAAACCCTTTCCTTCCCAACTTGCTTTTGGTCATGTTGTTTTATTGCAGCAATAGAAACCCTAACTAAGAAAACTGTGTAGACAACTTTTCTTTTTTTAATTTTTGGAACAGGGTCTTACTATGCAGCCCTGACTGGCTTGGAACTTATTATGGAGACCCAGCTGGCCTTGAAATTACAAACTTGAATTAAGGGGAAAAGCAATGGTGTCTCCCCTGCTGGCCAAACACCCTGCTTACATGGCTGGGGGGCGGGGTAGTGTACCAATCACAGCAAAGCTCTCATACAAATGGTGTGTGTTCACACCAAAGACAACACTGTAGCTTTTGAGCTACCAGGCAAAGTGCTTCTCTTCTGGGCTGCTTAGAAATAGTTACAGGGGCCCGGCGATGGTGGCGCACGCCTTTAGTCCCAGCACTTGGGAGGCAGAGACAGGTGGATTTCTGAGTTCGAGGCCAGCCTGGTCTACAGCGTGAGTTCCAGGACAGCCAGGGCTACATAGAGAAACCCTGTCTCGAAAGAAAGAAAGAAAGAAAGAAAGAAAGAAAGAAAGAAAGAAAGAAAGAAAGAAAGAAAGAAAGAAAGA